>JAANSP010000550.1:0-20324 GCA_036850745.1 Homidia socia | reverse complement strand
TAAATTTTTAATCTCAACCATACTTAAGATATCCTTTTAGGCCAGCAGTGTCATTTTTGTGCGTTTAAACCATGACTTTCCCATTTTACACCCAATAAAAATGAATGCTTCAAAGTGATTTTATAAAAAGTTTACAGCTTCATTTTTGCCATTTTTAACTCTTCGACTTAGAAACGTATGTTAATAATGAAGTAATGAGATAAAAATGCGCTTACATGTAGCTTATTCATTGGGCTACATGATGCTGTATTGGAGTTTTGAATTCTCTTCAGAGTATGCAAATGGCAAGGTTCAGTATGAAAAAGTTAGGGTGATTTTAAAATTACTTTACAGAGTGTAATGCTAATCTATTTACATTTAGTATTTATACAGGGGCAAGGCAAAAAGTATAGTTTCAGTTGCATGTTGCTTCTCAGATAAAGCTTAAAATGGACGAATCAATACCCTCAGAATATTTGTGCCCCATCTGCTTTGAAATTCCCCCAAAGGAAGTTTTTCAATGCAGCAATGGCCATATTGTTTGCAATATTTGTGCAACAAATTTGGTGGAATGTCCTCAGTGCAGGGTGCGGTTTGAGAAGAACAAAATTCGGAACCGGATTTTGGAAAGCTTGTTGGGCACGACAAAAGTAGATTGTCCAAACCAGTTGCTGGGAAGTAACGTTGAAGGATCTTTCCTGTCACTCGGAAGCCTGTTCGTTTAGGTATGAAAATATCAAATATTTAATATAGTAGTAACTGGGACAGTTTTCTTCAGTTGATCATCAAATATTACGTTAATACCTAATAATCCAAACTTCTTCGACTACCCATTTGCCATCATAGCTCCAAGTTTAAGCGTTTTGATCAGATTTTTAATCGGCAAACCCCGATTCAGTTTTATAAAAATCCCATACTCGCTCTTAGAAATTTAATGAATGTAATAATATGGTCTTTTAAAAATTGAAATAGAAAAGTGAAAAATGCAGGAGATAGTAATCGCGCTTCCATTTTGATGATAAACCATGATCAAGATACGGATCTAGCAATGGGTCTTTCAATCGAACCCAGTGCACCACCAATGGAAATTGGTCCACAATCTGACCACTCCAGTGGATCCATTGTGAGAAATAATCCCGGGATGAGGAACGGGGCAGGAAAGAAATGCAATATGTCAGGTTGGAAATACTCTGATTTGCGTGCTGCTATTAACAGTAGTTCTGATGTGGAGTTGTTGGAAGCTTGTAGAGAAGAATTTAACAGACGACTTAAAGTTTATCATGCATGGAAAGCTAGAAAGCAAAGCTCAAGTGAAGGAGGCGAAAGAAGTAATATTTCCGGGACAAGTGGGGGTCATGATAATATTCCGGAGGAACAGCAACGTGCTTCGACATCAGTTTCTCAGGATCAGACCGTTAATACAAACAATTCCCCTTCATCAACCTCATCAGGTAGTCAGCGCTACTTTCGAACTTCGTTTACGAAGGATGGGCAGAATAAAGGGCTGTGGTACGCTCATTTTGATGGACAATTTATTGCAAGACAAATGGAGATTCACCCTGGAAGGGAGGCTACTCTACTTATTGCTGGTGAGCATTTTTAAGAGTAAAAAGTTTTGTAACAAACGGCAACATGACGAACTAACTGTTTTTTTTTAACTTGCTTTAGGTCGTGATGACATGCAAATGTGCGAATTAAAACTTGACGAAACTGGTCTGACACGAAAAAGGGGAGCTGAAATTTTAGAATATGAGTTTGAAAAGGAATGGACAAAGCACGGAGGAGAAAGTTAAATTCAGTCTGCAGAGCAGGCCTCGACAACATATGTTGATCTCGCAACATTTTCCAAAATATTGAAACTTGTGAGGCATCTATAGATTCGAATAACTGTCTTATTGTAATCATATATCACAATATTTTTATAAATAACTGGAAAAAATTCATACAAATAAAGAGCTGTGAATTTATCTCTTAGAGTAAAACGTTTCGAGAATATGATATGTAACTAGAGGTTAACCCGATGTGCAACTTATTAAAAAATAATTTCAAATGCAGGCACGAGCAAATTTTCGTGCCCTAATTATAAAATTAAATTGTTTATGAGTATAAGTGTGGCAATGATAAAACGTAATTGTTTTGAAAATAAATTTCAAACTATAATGTACACCATAAAGTACATGCACTATCATGACTACAAATTTAAATTTTGTTTACATATATTTAAAACATTAAATTTTCTCTATAACTGCCAGATTTGTAAAAATTCTGTAACACAATAACTTGGATTTGTTAATTGCATTTTTAAGAAGCAAAAAAGTTGAAAGAGTACTGAACTGAGGATGACAATAAACATTCGTTTTTATTACTCAGAAATGTAAAAATAATAAAATAAAATAAGCAGTAGTTTGATTTCAATAAAACATTCTATTATATTTCCATATTTGATAGGCAATTAGGCCGTAAACTACCGACTGAACCACTGTAAGAACCTAGACGGAAAAAATGAGTGTAATCACACGAGTTAATGCACCATTACTAAATTGCTGCGCCTGCTACTTTACAAACTTTTGACATATTTTCCGACAGGCTTACCCCAGCAGAAATTTTCCAATAAAACAAAAATTCTCCATGGAATTGTCCATCAGGATCCAATAGATATTTTATTTGCACTGCAGACAAAATGTACAAAGTGCCCGCCACCAGAAGCAGCAACGCAATGATTACATGAAATCCTAAATCCTAAAAATATCAATTTACAAATTAAACTTTCGCAAAAAATGTTTTTGTATAAATAATTAAAAAGGCTTAAATAATTCTAAACTAGCAGTTTTAAGCCGTTTTCTTTTCCCATAAACTTACAATCATTTTCCACCTGTATGATTTCCCAAAATCGATTTTCAGACCAATCAAGTAGTCAACACAAGTAATTACATAGCAGCTGATAATCGCCGTTACAAAATAAATTTCTGAAGTAATTTCTGGGCAAATCTTGTCATTTTTCACAGCATCTTCATGCCGTGTCAGGTTGCATGCTTTGTACAGCTTTTCCCCAGAGGCTGTTGGCTTGATCCATATCGAATCAAAATGGGAGTAAAGGCCCACTCCAAGAGTTGCTGCTCCTAAAATCTTTGCAAAAAATGAAAATTTTTGAAAACACCTAAAAACACCTTAAGTTTTTGTAGTTTGTATTTCAAAATAATGTGCGTACTTATCCACTTACGAGTAAAAACGTTTTTCCTAAATTAACATGTGGTGTTTTAACGGCCATTTTTCAGTTTAAAATATGTTGTTGTACTTAGTAGGCAGTCCTAAGTCACCACCCAATTGATTTCGTTTGGAAGGAAAAACAACAACTAACACTGTTGAATGACTGAATGCTTCATAATTTTTTATAGGGACAGGACAGTTGTGATTCACAACTTGTGAATCACAATCCATGGTAAGAGGAATAAGGATATCTTATCTTTGAATGAACGATAAAAAGAAATAAACAGAACTTTTTTATTGCTGAGAGACCATATGGATAACAGATAACATTGCGTTTACATAAGCAAAATTATACATTAGTTGTAAATACATTTTCGCCGTTGAACAGAAAAACCGTACAGGTTATGGAATAGGTAAGCAAATATTTAGTGAAAAAAATGAGTCGCTGCTGCTACTATGAAAATGCAAACCCTGGCCGTCAGCAGATAAAATCTCGTTTCGCTTTCCATATTTCATTCAATTTTCAGAAAAGTAGTTTACATTCTTGTTTGCAATGTGATGCATCAAACAGGAAAAAAGTTTTTTTATTACAGCAATAAATTCAATTTTTCCCTCAATGAAGTCATACAATATACTTTTTTCATCTTTGTTGCAACAGAGTGGTTGTGCATAAACTCTGACAAAATGATAGTAAGTTAAATTTTTAGCCTGAAAATAACATGACTTTGTTGATTTGCAGAGGTGGAGTGCAGAAAGCTGGAAAATGAGTAAAAACGAGTGTGAGTATTCTGTAAAAGCAAGTCGTGCTGAAAAAATATGATGCTTTTGCGAAACAAAACTTTAAGTTTTATTATATATTCAACAAGGAAACTGTATATAATTACTAATTAGGTATAAATTGCAGTTATGGATTACACGCACTCTTTGTCGTGCAAGGCACTATCGCAAGGATATAGCAACATTTCTAACCACTGAAATGATTCATTATTTGAACTAAAATACATGCATACAACCATTGTATTAAAACAATTCCTAGCATTAACGGTACATTACAGTTTCACTTAGTATACTACTATTTATTTAAGTTACTGTTAATTTAAAATTTAAGTGTTAAGCAGTTGGGTTACGCACACAGTCCACTTATACTTGCCCATGGTCACGACTATTTATATACTGTAGAAAAAGTTTTAATCTTTTTTCAGTATTCACCAAAACAAAAAAGTGGTCCTCAGCATGATTACCACAATCAAAGGTAAAACATTTTTCACAAAAGCCAAATGTAGCACAACACTGCATGCAAATCCTTGAAATCATGCTGGGACATTTACGGCATATCAGAAATATTCTCTTGTTTCCATTATCTATAAAAATACAAGTAGAAAATTATGATTATTTAATTACCTATTTGATAATTTGAAACACAATTAGCATATGTTTATGGCATTTTACCGAGCGGAGAAATATCTTGAGAAATGAACGGCACCGCATCTGGGCCTCTAGAATAAACAATCTACATTTTCAGTACATCTATTCATCATTTTAATTTTTTAAAATTTTGACTTCTCACCTAATGCCTTTAGTTATTAGGTCGCATTGATTTTTGTGCATAATGATGGCAAATATGTGCATCTCATGGTTTCCTGCTAGCATGCAAGATTCACATAAATGGTACTCAGCACATTGTAGGCATTTGAAGAAATGCAAAGAATCAGAAAATAAAAGTGCGCAACCATCGCAATTTGTATTCTCATCTTGAAAATGGTTTGCATCAGTTGAGGAGGCAGTATTTTCTGTTGGTTGAATGACTGATGCATCCTGTTTACGAATTTCTAGCTGTGTGCTGGAAGAAGAAGGAAGATTGGGAATCGCAACGCTGGGCATGTTGTAAACTATTTCTTTAATCACGTGTTTTGATGGAGTTGGTGGAACATGGACTTGAGTGTTGTCGAAGAAGGGTGTATTCAATAGAATCAGTTTTGTTGTCGTTTTTTTATTCTGCACGACACAGCCTTTTTTTCTAACAGAACAATGTACCAACAAGTCGTTTTGTGCTTTATAACGATCCATAAAGTAGCTCAATTTGAATGAAAATTGAGGGTATTGTGTAATGTCAGCCGCATGATTGATACTAACGACTGGAGTAATAAATTGTAAATTTGGAGTCTAATGGATTTTTGTAAGGAAAATATTAAATTAGTGTATGGATAACTTTTAATGCAAATTTATTTCAATTACATGTATACATGTAAACGAACCTTTTTTGGCTCCCTAGCTTTCATGTGAAAACGGATAGTGGCTTTTTCGGACATTGTACTTTCCGTATCATTCAATTGTAGGCATGTCAGTGAAATGGTTTTATCCCTTTCATGGAATAAAGCTATTACCAGAAGGAACGTTTGGTTCATAGAATCAAGGTCCAGAACCACTGGAGTCCACATGTCTGATCAATGTCCTTTAACCCTTCCAAGCGGATAAAAAAGTCACAATCTTGACTGACAATAAACGCATGCTCATGTTGCAAATGTTTTAGAGCCTCATGTGGCAATCTTGGATTTATCTTAAACCCACAAGAGTAGCCAATAAGCTCACACAATGGGATAGTAATTGCCCTGAAAATATTAACATAGTAAGTTGAATTTTCAGGATTGTTTTTAAAAATATTTCACTTTACATTACCGTACCCATAAGAACATCGTTGCTTATGGCTAGACAGATCCTTCCCGAATACTTTTACGCTGCATCCCAGTAATTTGTTTGGGCAATCAACCTTTATAGTCCCCAATAAACTTTCCATAACACGGTTTCTAATTTTGTTTTCTTCAAACGGCACCCTGCACTGGGGACAATTCTCCAAATTTTTTGTACAAATACTGCAGACAATATGCCCATTGCTGCATTGAAAGACTTCCTTTGGGGGAAGTTCCAAGCAGACGGGACACAAGAGTTCAGTTGTTAAGGGCTCTTCCATATTTTTTACAAGTTCCACCTGCCTGGGCAATAAGAAATTTACTTTAATTTTATCTTTGTTGATCTGAAAGTGAGTAGAAAATGTATAATAGAATAGATGTAAATGTTATCATCACCACTAACTGTAAAGTATCTTTCAAATGATGTCAGATCGGATAAGAAAAATATTTGAAAATGAGAAAAAAATTACTGATGCACTTGAACACCTTAATTGGCAGAATTTTCAACTAGAAACTACAATAATTGATTTCTTTTATTCCCCACTTTTTTCGATTGGAACTGACACTACGAAAAGTAATATATGTATTTACTTAAAAAGCCAGTATTTTTTTAAATATAGAAATAAAAATGTCGATAAAACATTATACGCCAATCCAGTTGTTAAATACGATAATTCTGCGGTCTGAATTAAGTTGTCACAGGAAAAGAGTTTTTACATTCAGAAAATGCCGAGTAAGGTTTTAGTTTTTTCATGTTTTTTATCATACTTCCAAACGAATGCTGAGATAAGCAGCGTCATACCTGATACCAATAGAAATACATGAACGAAATTGTTAGATAGTTAAGCAGGTTAATACGGAGTGCTTAGATAAAAACGAACATGAGTCATTGTCACAACGCTACATCAAACACCAGTCGTTAGATAACACGTTGTATATTATTCATTCAATTTTCAACGCAATAATATAAACTTGCACTTGGTGCGTCAAACAAAAAAAGTGTCTTTAATATTGCAATTATTTTGAATTACTTTTCCGTAATAGAATCATAATTTGCATGCTTATCATCATATCGTTGCGTTTTAACATAATCTTTACTAGTAAAACCTTTTAATCTGAAATGATACAGGGTAATGTTAATCATTAGATTGGAGTTAACAAAATGGACAAGGAAAAAGTGAAAACTTTTGCTGCTAATTGGAAATTTAGCAGTAGATTCCAATGGATAATTTAAAATCATAATCCTGGGCAAGTTTGTAATTTCAAATTTGAAAACGAGTTTTGGCGTCAGAATTAATTATGCTTTTTAGAATACTGGTTCCATAAGCTGACTATTCAAACTATGAAAAAAGTGCAAATGCCATTTGATGTTAAATGTTACTACATATCATGTGTAATTGATTGGAGAAAACATAAATGAATTAGCTTCGTTCATGTTGCAAATAATATGATAAAAGGCAATGGATGGATGCACACAAATACTCAACTAAATTGTGCAGCGTTTCATTCGCATTTTAATATTTTTTTACATGAGAACGAATTTTTTATTTTAGAATCTCTGTACTTGATTAAATTTTTGACAAGAAAAAACGAACTGAATGTCATCACTCATCACAACTTTTTCAAATTGTGCTAAACTGGTTCTTGGAATTCCCGTCTTTATCACTTGGTCCAAGGCCATATTTATACATAACACGTGCAACACAGAGGTAAAGTATTCCTTGAATGATGGTAAGACCCTGAGAACGTTCAATTAGAAAAAACGTAATTTCCAATTTCTCATTAAAATGTCATGTTTAAATTTTTAAAAATACTTACTCCAGCAATACGCTTTTGTGCCAAATGTAAATTAATTTCTGGATCAAAATCACCAGTTCCGTCTGGATCTATCAGGGCTTCAATCTGAACATCAGAGACGATATACATAACTCCTGCTGGAAGAAGAAGGAGCCCAGCCAATATGTGATAGCCCATATCCTTTATACGAAAAACAAATAACGCATCTTTATATTTCGAATATTTTCAAAAGTAAAATTCGTATAAAAAAGAATAATCGGTTAGAAAGTAAGTTTACAGCAAATATTAGTGCACTGGACCGTATCCGGAGACCAAGGAAAAATCCAAGAAAAGAGAGTACAAAGCAAATAATGATGACCGATACGAAGTATCTCTCTAAAATTATAGACGGACAGTTTTGACCATAATAATCCAGTTCGTATTTAAAAATTTCACATACTTTGTACATCTCTACGCGAATATATGCTGGGCTCACAGCAATCCACATTTTCTTCACCCAGGCCGAGTCGAAATGCGAGTACAGTCCAAATCCATTTATTACTGCACCTAGAATCTGCAAGAATTTCATACTAAATTAAAATTACCAATATGGTGACATTTGTACTTAAAACACGTTGTCTTACCAACAAAACAATTTTTCCACTTGTGACAGGGCTTCTCAGTGTTTCCAAATACATTTTGAAATAAAGTAATTTTAATTGAGTGCTAACGGTCAAAAAAAAGAAATTCAGTCTTTCTTGTGAGCTGTGCTCAACATCCTGAAACCTTCTTCAAACTAAACATATTGCTTGTATTCTTGCAAACGTCTATATATTTCAGCCCATTATACGTTCTGACGTTAATTGTGGACGAAAATGCTAACAATTCAATAGAAGCATATCCCATCATAAAATATTTAATAATTTGCAGATTACTTGCACAGTGTAAATACATTTCATATTGTAATTGCTTATCCATTGACAGTTTTGATATCTTGTTAATTAGCAGCTCAACTTTCCAGTTTTTGATCCAAGATTTTACTGTACAAAGTGTGGTTTAATACTATATTCATTTGCGCAAATATCGCAGCAATCAAGTTTAACTGATCCCTCCTCAAATAACCGTATAATCGGCAGATGCAATACTGATGTGAATATTCCATGTCACGTGGAGGCTCATAAATTTTTTATCAAGTGTAGACGGCTATCAATAAAAGTAATCAATTAGCAGAGAGTAATAACCCGTTTTAAATTTGTGCAATGTAGATATAAAACAGCAAATCCTACAATAAAAAATGTTCTGCCTTTATTTACTGCCTTTACACTAAACCAAACTGGTAAAGGTAATTTTTGGCTGCGTATTCCATCTCAAGCTTAATGCCATGGGTATTTAACAGCGTTTTAATCGTCAGAACGTAGAACTTTCAGAGCATGTACCTATGGTTCAGTAACTTTCTTCAAAAGACATTGCACACAATAAAAACTGAATATCTAGAGATGCGAATAAATTTCAACGTTTTTTGTCGAAAGAAAATATTTTTTGCAGAAAAAACTGTAAAAGTGCATCCAGGCAGGTGGAATCGAATGATAAACTATATGGAAATACAATTCCACTGGGGAACCTCATGCTCTAAAAGCTATCTGCTCAGTAATTCATAATTTATCGGTAGCATTAGCATTCTCTTGAATCCCGTCCATGGAACTCAATGGTACCGGTTGTAAAAAAGCATTTAATAGCATGAGCGTAACACAAAAATTTCATCTCCACACTGCGTTACTGTCATGCGGAATTAATGGACATTTCTAACTTTAAATATAAATAGCAGAGTACGACGAACTAGAGAAGTGTTCAAATTTATGCTGAAGTGACTTCATTGTGAACTACAGCTTTGCACATCTTTCAAGCAAAAGTGATTATAATTTGAAAAGCGCCAGAGTCTAGCGCATTTATACGCTGCACGTACAGTACATTATGAAGAAAAATGTGGTTTTTTATTCGATCCAATTGTTTTCTATTTCTCTTTTATGGAATCACTTCACTGGTGTACTGGTGGTACAATTCGTATGTTGAGAAAATTCCAAGTGAAACAACGCCTTCTTTAATATTCTGTGATTTTTCGCTTATGTAAAATTGCTATATTGTTACTTTTGTTTGTAATTTTAATAAAACAAGCGAGTTCATATAATTGCATGGTAGGGTACAAGGCAAAATGTTGCAGACCTTTTGCATGGTTGGAATGCAAATGCCATTCTAGTTTTTCCTAAAACAGAGACAACAATTCATCAGGCGGCTAGTAGCTACTGTGCACGGCTTCACGGCACAATCTGATTGCAACCTACAAATTTCTCTTGAATGCATTCTACTTTTATCGGCTGAAAAAAAATCCGAAACAGATCACTGTTGACAGTACTCAGAAATTTCTTGGACGCTCAGTGTAAATCAATTATACGGCAGGACATTGTTTGTGCCTTACTCAATGCAAGCTTTTTTTGTGGAAGTTTCAACTTTGGGGGCATTTACATAGCCTTTATCAAAACTGTGTTCTGCTCGAATTCAATTAAAACTGAAGGCCATGTCATATCAACATAAGTTGTTGCTGGAAAGAAAACACTTCAATAAAAACAACAGTGTTTTGCTTAAGCTAAATTCGATTAAAATCATTATCATCATTTGTTTAAAACGTTTACGGCAAGGCTACTAGACAAGAATTAATGTACATGACATAAATATCGGGTCAAGAGTCCAATACAAATTGTTTGTTTTTCATAGCAACCAATGTATTAAGACAGTGAGGTCAGATCTCATGTCTGAGTGACCGGCATTGAATAATAATTCTGTTTGCTGTGGATAGGATGAACAATAATAATGAGCCGGCTCGTCGAATGCAATCTTAAAAATGTCAATACTTTTGATAGGTACATAATCCACCGCAAGTAAATGCGGTTTTCTGGAGACAAAAGATATCAGAAAAAATGAGATTGATAAATGAAGAAAAATATATACAATTTTCTATGATCGCATATGAGCACTGATCTTCTACTTTTCAGTTCTTACCCAGCTTCTTCACCGTCAAGTGGATTTGGGAAAAAACTAAGGAAGAAACCTCAGTTTTCAGGACTGAGCACCTTCTTGTACATAATATTTTTTTCAATTATTCTCAAAACCTTCAATTTCGTTATTCAAACAGACAAATCTCGGCTTTGTCAATGTTTGCACAACTTCAGCAATAGGAAATTGGTCAGCAATACATGAATGAAAAAACGGAGAGAAAAAATATCTTATTGTAAAAATGTTTATTTAACACCGTAGAGTTTGCTCTTCACTTAAAATGTTGTGATTTATACAATGTTTTCACACGTGTTGAGGGAAACCGCTTGGCCTTGTAGCAAATCTCAAAAGGGGATAAAGCTTCCAGCATCAAGTTATGCGCGGTATACCATGTGGGATTCCGATTCCAAAAAATAACACAACACGTGCCATTGCAAACAGACTCTGCTACGAATTCCTGTGGAAACCACTTGCCAACCTATATAAAAGCTTGTATACATATTTATAAATGGATTTTATTTGAAAGGTCTCTGAGGCATAGCTTTTCTGCATAACATTATTGCATAATGTGTCTTACTATATGTAATTTTAGATGCAGCATGCTAATATCTGCTTCCAATGGTAATGGAATTCCAAATGTCTGGTTGACTGAGGGCTGGTGTAAATAATGTGTATTTACTTTATAGTGTTTTGGCTGGTTCCACACAAGCATCACAAAATGTTGCACAAAATATCAACTTGTAAAATGTCAGACATTACAAAACGTCTACACTTTTTTATTTGTAGAAACATATAAAAGATTTTGCAGATGCAGAGTCCAAAATGAAAAACGTCTTTATACCCCATTTTACTAGAATGGTTTTTTATGCTAGTGCCCTCGCGTATTTGCTTTGGTAAAAATTGAATGAATCAACAGCAGGATTTTAACCTGAAATGGTCGAACAATTGCAAAATAAAATGAGATTGTTGACTTTCAATACAATGAACTAACCTAATTATAATTAATTGCATGAAGTTTCTAGTCACCTGAATTGTCACTACTTTAAAAAATAGCTTGTCTCTACAACAGCTAGTTTGAAATATTTATCTCCAACTGAAAAACTAATCTTATTTATTATGTGTATAGGCGTAATGTATTAATTTTTTATAAAAACTTTCCCCAAGAAGAGCGGAATCTGAAAGGAAGACTAACACTTTAAACAGCTTCAGAGAATTTGTTGACACAAAATTCGTTCCCAACTATTCTTCCAGTCCTGGCTGTTAAAAATAGGAGATACTCAAGGCTATTTTGTAGTTTTAAATGGTTATACCATGGGCAAATTCGATACAAGAAAGGTAAGAAAATTGTGAAAAATGCTTTTAGCGTACACAATTTCCGGCGTAATTTTCCCAGTGGAAGTTTCAAAAGTAGCTGGCTTTCTCTACCTATATAGCTTGTGAACTTTGTATCCTTTCACTATAAAATTGAAAAGTAATCCCGTCCGACTGCGATATTGTGTCTCGATGCTTTTTCCGGTTGAGTTAGAGCTGCAGGCGTGTTTTCAAAAGAGAGAATCGAGCCATTGGGAAGAGCAAGCTTTCTGCACAGCTGAGCTCATTTTTAGTTTTCAAATTCTCTGAATTATAATCATAGCATTTCCTGCGCTGTATTATTCAAGGTTATTTTCACATTAGATGCTTTTTCGCATTTTAGTTAAAAGATTCCTTTCCAGGCATTAAAATAAATTTAGATTTTTATATTTAAGTATGCTTGATTTACATATTTTGACAGGCAGGGTGAGGGTCTCAATGTCTGACAAGGTGGTAAATTCGAAGTGAAACCTTTCTGTTGTCAATTTCCGTTGTTTAGTAACCCTCCCGATTAAAGAGAAAGCCAGTTTTGCAATTTTTTCGACGCTCTATAATTTAAGCAGAATATCTGATCCACTTGCTGATTCTGTGTTCAGCCGTTTGACCTTGCAGCATGTCCGTTGTCTATAAGCGAGTGGTGTGAAAACTACAAAAGTCATTTTGTATGGTATGCCCTACGGAATTAAAATTCCAATTTTTCTAACTTCTTGACACATTTTTAAAAGTTAAGGTTTCCACAACAGCTTATAGTTTGTTTTGGCTGGAGAGATGGGATTATATATAAAAGAAGCTTCTGCTTAAAGCTTTTCCATTCCATTTGCGTAGCACGACTGCCAAAACACATTAGAACTTTTAATTCAAAATACCCACGATATCGACAGACTTGAATAAACACTCAATCAATCGCATTTTTAAACCAAATATAAATATTATACAAAATATCCTAGTAAAATGTTTTTATCTTGAGCTTAACATCATTTCAGGAACTACTACTGAAACAGATTTGAATTCGCAGTGTTTTAATGGCACACAAAAATTTACCGAAAACAGTAAGTGGTATGCCCCAACTTTATTTGTTTTATCAAAAAACTGCAAAGGCTTGAATGAGTACTTACTTAATATAATATAACATGAGGTTGTTGAACCTTAGTATTTTGAAGTAAAAATGTACTCTTCCATTTTAACTTACATCTACAATGAACTCTCAGCTACAAAAGCTATGCTTTTCTTTGGAGCAATTAATTAGAGAAATAGTCTTCCTGATTGACCCTAATTAATCGGATTGTTTCGAATCAATACAAGCCAATGCATTGTACCGTTACCGTCCTACGACCACGCGGAAACCGTCGAATCAATCATTACTTGTTTTCTCTACGATTCTGTTATGAATCTAATTATTTTGTAGGATCAATTACACAAATAATCAATACATCACCGCACAGCGACTTGTCCATCTTTATCTTTTGAAAATAATGATGGAATCTGGATGTTGATGAAGAAAAATAGCTTTGATTTATTAAAATGTGTTTATTGTTTATAAATGCAACGCTGTTTGACAAATACAACGGCAAAAATTTGACTGAAACAATATTATTGACTGTAGTTCTATTTGATGTTTACTTTGCCCTAACCTTTTGTTCGTGTTTAATCTGCTCTAAGCTAAATGCAGAAAGATGGAGAACAACACATTATTTTAATAAGTCTCTAATTACCCGTCATAAGAGATTGTGAACTTACACAAAAACTAAAATGTACCTTTCTTTTGCATTCACATCAAGGTCGCAAACCATTTGTTTCATCAATGCTAGAGCAGTGGACAAGCAAAAGGAAAAATCCTTTTATTCCATATAATTTCCGTAGCATTTATCACGAAACTGTCAGAAAAGTATCAGGCTGTATGCATCTGACTTGCCACAGCATTTGCCGTTTGATCACAGAATCCACAAAGCTAAACAGCCAGACAGGCACATTTTCTTTTAATGGATGGCTTGGGTAGGCAGTTGTTGTGTGGGATGCTGCTTTCTCCAGACAAGTGAAAGATGCACTTTCATCAGCAGCAACGAGATGATTGAACCAGTGGGAAAAAGCAAGCTTCTGATGATCTCTGCTTTCAGTTTCACTTTTGCTTTGATGCGGTAAAGACACGTTCGCTCGTGTGTCTGTGTGTGTGTGTGTGTACAGGTTGCTCTAAAGTACTGCATCATATCTTATAGTTTTCCTTTTTTTGGGGCACCGTGAGAGCACCAAAAGAAACTGGTATCGTGACTCGTAGTGAAAGTTTTTGATGTGGTTTTACCTCGCTGCTAAAACAGTAGCGTGCAGTTGTGGCTAAAAACTTCTAAATATAACGTGAACCAATACTATTAAAAATGTTTTTTGTCAGTGTCTACAGCTGGGAAAGCAACATGTACGTGGAAGTTAAAATAATTTACCAGAACGGGAGAAAGCACTAAATAAATGTTCAAGGTCATTTATTGTACGTAAATGCGTACGTTATTTAACATGTCGAGATTTTTTGGTGCGAAAGTGATAGCAGCAATAATCAGTGCGTCGTCTTAATGAATAATAACTTCCTAAATGGGCACGTCAACTTGTCTTCAAACTACTTCCTACATCCATTTTTTCATGAAGACTGAAAAGTGAAGCGTTGTTGCATCAAGGCCGCAAATACACTATTCGCCGAGCTTTAAACAACTAAAGATTTGAATGATGCATTGCCCCATTTGATGCATTAAAAATGTCTCCCAAAAACATAGTCAGTGCAGATGCAGTTACAGAAGCCGACATAAATTTGCTCGTGTCTCAAGTGCTAAATAAATCATGGGAAAATCTCACCCTGACGCTGAGCTCCTGGCAAATATCCCAGTTGAAGGGATTAAGCGTGCAGTCTGGAATAAGCTGTCTTCTTCGAATGTGGCTTCTGGTCCAAGCAAAGCTCACACCAGGCTCATTCTGCAACGCAACCTGGGATGGTCACTACTGTTGGCCGCCCACGAAAAACGGCACCACCATTTTCAGACAGTGCTCAGATGCATTTCGCGAGAGTCAGCCGAAATATGCAGCTCATTTACAAGGTAATTTTTTATCTCTTTCGTGTATTCTCTCTCTCTCTCTCTCTCTCTCTCTTTCTCTCATTTTTTCTATTCAAACGACGTGAATATAACTTTACCGGGGAGTACAAAGATAAATAGAAAACTTTTTGGTATTCGTTTCTCTTTGTTTTTTCTGTTTGACCCTCTTTCCTTTTGATATTTTCGCAATAAAGGAAACGCGCATCGCACTTGTCAGGCAAGCGGAAGCTGGCTCAAAGGGAATTGGACAAACTACTCGGAATGTGCAGACTCTTATGAAGAGTGGGTTGCAAGAACAGTAAGTTTTGGCTAGCATACATCAAACAAAATGAAATGAACTTATCCGTTTATTTAACTTGAATATGTTTACTGAAGAGGAAAACTCTTGAAAAATTCATAGGAGGAGGAACGGCAGCTTGTAACACACGTCCAGCACATTCTATACATTGGCTCAATATTTTCCCTTATTTTCCTTCTCACCGCAATTTCCATCTTTTGCTGGTTTAGGTATGATTTTTTTTACAAATAATTGAAGTAATTTTGCGACGCATTTGAATAGAAGATGATTAAGGGAATTTATCTTCTATTCAGATCAATTTGGTGCGACCGGGTACACATTCACGTTCATTTAATGGCAGCTCTAACACTTCGATATGTACTGTTGTACATAATCACGGAGGCGTTTATTTTCCAGCGGAAGACAAACTACAGAGATTTGGTAAGACTTGCGTTTTGCGACTTTGTTACTCTCGAGGGGAAAAAGGACTTTTTCATTTGCGGCTCAAGCGTGTGTTACCCTTCTAGCTTACTTTAATTTTTTTCACAGGACTGGGTCTGCAAAACTGTACTAATTGTTTATCTGTACGCCACACTAACTTCGGTCAATTGGATGTTCATTCAAGGAGTCTATTTGAATGGGAAACTTACCACAAATGTTTTCGACAGGGCGGCGCCGTTCGGAGTATACTATACTATTGGATGGTGTAAGTTGAAAAGAAGAAAAAAATCTTAAAAAATACGGAGGTTGTTGTTCCTTTTTCTTGAAACCATTCCCGCAAGCTTTTCACCTTCAAATTGTTTTGTTTTTACTTTTAAACAGTGATTCCCGTTCCACTATTGGCAGTTTATGCGTTCATCATGGAGAGAAATCACCCACTCAAATGTTGGAAAGGCTACAGTGAAATGAACGAGATTTGGATTATTCTGGGTCCCATCATTGTTGCTTTACTGGTAAGCAAATTTGTTTCGTTTATACAGATTTCAACGAAAAACACGGCTTGTATTTTTAGTGACAAAAAGCAATTGATTTTTTAAAATAAAAATCCACACGGAGCATTGCTCTGCTCCTACAACTTTCACTACTTTCTCCCATTTTCGTACGTGTCGTATGTGTGTTTGGAGAAAGCAAAAATCCAAATTATAAAATTCTGGGAAAAGTACATGGCAAAAAGTGCCATTCAGGATTTAACACATGACGTATAAACGACATTGCTCGTATTTGCAGACAATATTGTCAATCAGAAGATGGAAAGCACATTTCAAGATGCCAGTAGCATGCTAGCATTAGATTATCTATACAGTTAAAAAATCCAGAATAAAATAGGATTTCCCTTAACTAGAAAATGATACATAGACAGCCTGTCATCATGGCCTGGTTTATTCAAGAAGAAAAATTACTCTTCCGGGAAAAAATCAACAAAATAATAACAATAATGACAGTAGACTTTCAAGTAATGTCAAACAGTGCACTGAAATGCCTTTGTTGCTGAGATTGGAAATACTTGTTGGCGCATGTATAAATCCAAAAATGTCTGTTTTTAGTTTTTTAACAACATTTTTTGAACAGGTGAATCTTCTGCTGCTGATTAATATTTTGCGGATTCTGCTGACAAAAGTACGTCGCAATGGCTCTACCTCAGACTCGGTGCAGTTTCAGTGAGCAATTTTAAATTAACTTTATACTTTATTGGAGTAAGCCAAGATACGCCGCACGCATTCATTACGTTCCTCTTAAAATTATATATTTACAGTCGAGCAGCCAAAGCCACACTGATTCTATCCCCGATTCTGGGAATCAATAATCTACTCTTTATCTACAACCCGGGCGGAGCATACCACAAATTCTACGTAATTCTTAACTCGCTCTTTAGCTCAACCCAGGTATTGTACATGTACCTAAATTACATAATTACGTGACCGTAAACTCAATAGCCTACAAAAAAGTAAAAAGGACATTATCAAGTTTATTCTCTAATTCTCCCTAATTTTCAGGGGGTCTTTGTCGCCCTTGTTTACTGTTACCTGAGCACTGACGTTTGCAGTGCTATTCGACGAACATATCGCCGCTTTCTTGCCCGAAGAAATGCCAACCGTACAATGCAACAGCGACGTGCCAACTCTTGCAGCACAAGCAGTGGTGGTTTGATCGTAGAGCAACCTGTTCACTACTTCAACAGGGGAGGAGGGGGAGGGGGAGCAAATGGCACAAGTTTCTCCAGAAGTAGTCCAAACATCACTTCAAACATACAACTTTCTCCTGTCTCATCGCCATCCACGTACGCAAACAACATCCAGGTTTTCAGAGCTGCAAGGAAAGTGAGTGGGCAGCGACTCTGTCCAATTTCTGCCTGTACGCCGTATAGTAATTTGAGAAATGGAAATTATAGTGTTAACTCTTCAAGTCTTGTTCGTTATCATCAGCAGCAGCAACACTTAAATCCAATTTTGCCCGTTTCTCAGAACCACGGCCACAATATAGGCGATAGCTGTGTTCGGGAAACAAGATGTTCCACAATGGATGATGTGATAATTCCTTTGAGTGAACTTGTTTAGAGCAAGCTGGAATTTGTCGTAGAAAAAGTATATTTCCAGTTCTGCAACAGTGAATAAGCTTGCGCTGCTACACACTCAAGTGAATTTGGCCTCGAGCAAACTAAATTGCATTTGTTTGCGGTATGTGCCGCAAAAACGAGATTTTATATGGAAATAATGGTTTCTCTTTATGATTAGTTTGTAATCTTTTTAGTGAATTGGATGACTGGAGGCATACTTGTGCGCGTTAGAAAGTTGAGATCACAAAGGGGAAGGGCAACAAAATAATGTGTCTTGAGACGGGCAAATTTAATTAACGCTGTACTCCTTTTGTGCCAGTATATTTTCGGTAGCGTCATATATGTAACGTTGTACGCCATTTTAGTATTTTCCTACGATTTTTGAATAAAATGGTATACTTGATGCCGTTTTGACAGGGTATGTGCTGAACTTAAAAAGTATCTGTCTGAAATATAATTTGGGAACAAGAAGTTGATTGGTGCTATTGAAAATATATAGTAGTAAAGCATTGAATGAAATTTTTATTGGAGAAAAACAGGGTTTATTCTTAAAAAATAAAACCAGTTATTCTACACGTTTCAGAAAAACTGTCTAATTTATTTATTCCAATGGCGAACCAAATTGCTCATCCATCAGCATCTTTTTTGCTTGTAGTACAATACTCCCCATTATTGGAATTGCACAACACCGTTATCTTCTCACGTACACTCGCAAAGATCTCGCCGTGGAAAAATCTTTGTCATTGGCATTATCTTGTAATATTCCCTTTGTGCATCCCAAACGATGCGGACATGCTTAAAGGGCAAATAATTTCATGACTTTCTTTTTATTCATGACTTTGGGTTATTGGATATTTTGGACCATAAAATTGTACGTTTGGGAGGACTTTTATACGTAAACATGAGCATAAAACCATCTATCAAGCCACGTGATCAAGCACAAGTTTCACAATAACAGCACAATAGAAAGAAACCCGTTATCACGACAGGCAAGGAAAAGAGCAATAAAAGCAATTAACAAAGTACATCCATCGTTTGCTCACTTGAAGGTGAAGGTAAACATAAACATTGTAGGCTTTATGTTTTTTAAAGAAGTACGTGAAAGTTTCTAGTTCCATTTTGCTAATCATTTATTGCAGGCAAAAACTTTTGAGCCTTTGCAAGATTGAATGCGATATTGCGATGGCTTTATTGATACGCTGGTAATATTAATCTTCTTTCTTTGGCTGGCTTTACTTATTTTCACAGCATGCATGCAAGAGCTTTCCCATCTTCTCCTTCTTGCATCCACTTCCTTAACCAATTTTTTATTATAGATATTGAAATTGCCATTATAAGTACATCTTTATGCAACAAGTTTCTTTCTCATTTGCATGAAAAGTTCCACTTTAGTTGTTCATAATACACAATTTTGGCAAAGCAAAGGATATTTCCTTTACCAGATGATGTTTGCAAAACCATAGAATGGCTGCTAGGAGTGATAAAACAACAAAACGTGATCAACAAGCACATTTAAAGATTGCTTGTTTAATTTGCATTCTAAACAGGAACTAAATGTTAACTGAAAACGCATCAAAGCCACTTTGATCCTGGAGACCGTAAACCAAAGCCCACCTACACAAATTATTCCTTGTGAAAGAAGATTTAAACTGTTAAACCATGGATGATTCCTGTGTGGCACGATACATGCATGTTTACATTGCAGTTTAAGTCCATCCTTTAGTTAAAACTTTCATTCAATGGGATAGTTTTTTCTTTCTATGATAATTCATGCTTCAAATTTCTAGAAAATTACAACAATGGAAATCCAACGGACCCAGCAGCAGTACAAAAGCTATGCTCACAGCTTTAGAAACGCCTGATATCTTTTATCTTCCACGAAAAAGCTGTCACTTTATTCTTCCACTGGGACAGCTTGCCCTTTTGTAATTACACTAGACATTACAAAAAACATCATATTCCATTCCGGTCACGCTTGCAAAATGGCGGGATCCTCTACTTGAGGCAAATAATTACTTGTCTATGGTCTTGGAATTAAACTTGAGTACTTTTTCATAACCTCTTAGTAAAAGCAAGCGTGACACAACCACTAAACCAAATCATGCTTCCATTTTATTTGATATCCAGCTTTACGCAGGTAAATATTATGAAGATTCTGGAACTTTTAGATTGGAAGATATAAATGGTGAAATGATGCCTAAATAACTCCCCACTTAATTTTAAAAAATGATGCTGCACAATGAGTATTGCTATCCGTATCAACATTTCATTAAGGACTTGCGTTGGGAAGCTTTCTGTCACGTCCGAGCCGGATAGATTACCTGTTAAAATGCATTTGGGAAATCTCACACTGTTTTCCTAAATCTAAATCAATT
>JAANSP010000549.1:0-20334 GCA_036850745.1 Homidia socia | reverse complement strand
TTCAATTTTATTCATTTTGCAGTACTGACGAAGTGACCTGCTAATGCTGGTATCTCAAGACTTTAAGAAGCTCGTCTTTTTGACCATGCTGACTCGGTTGACTGTGCTTCATTGTATTAAAAGTTAAATCACCTCCGGAAATCAGGAAACCTCTTGAATCTGTCGCTCGAAAAACTATTCCAATGCCACGTACGTATGCCATTTAGTCATTTTACCATTACTATTTTTAATACAGTAAAATCGTTGAATCTGAATCTAAATCGTGGGAGTCAGTGGTTCTGAAGCACAAATTCAAAAGTAGTAGCAACAACTGTAATTTAGTTTGGTTGGCTAATTTAAATATTATGCATATTTACTTTGCTACTGCCGTCTCTGATTAAGATTTATGCTAATTTTAGGTTGTTTTATACTGTAATCTTGTCTTTTTTCTTAATTCTGATTATATGCTGAGTATTGAATTAAAATGCCACATGCTATGGAACCGTTAACCGTTCAATTATCAGATTCTGTTAGATTAGTAATAATAGAGGTATCTTGTTGGTATTTTTTTAATTTTTAGGGTAAATTCATGGGATCAGGAAACGGCTAGGATTAAATATAAATAAGATTGCGCTTCCTGCTTCTTTGGTTTGGTATAGGAGACATGAATGAAATGTGTATGTGTATTGTGTATTGTGTATCGACTCCTGACTCTGATCTGATAGAAAGCATAGCACAGAAACTCTTGATAAGAATAAGGTTTGCTTTTTGGAATACTTGTGTGAGTTGTACATGTATGACCAGGGTGGTTGATTAGCAAGTACTTTGTGTGAGTGTATTGGTTGAAAGAAAGACATTGAAAGATTATTGAAGCAAAGTATTGGATCCTACGTAAATGATAGCAATGCATATGAATAACAAAACAATGTATCAATACAAAATACTAATATGTTTTGTTCTTACAGACTGTCAAGAAGGAGTAGTATGAGCGCTTGTTGTGTAGTGTAAAATTGATTTGACAGGAATTAGTAAAGTAGTTGTTGTAGTTTGGTTGTAGTAGACGCCTTTCCTAGTCTTTTCTAAAGTTTTAATTTTTTCGGGTGTGTACAGTGTAGTTTTAGTGTAGCAATTAAAAATAATTATTGAAAATTGTTTGGGAACCCGTTCAGAAATAGGAGATTATACTTTATAGTGAAATTAAATTAAAAACTTGCACAATTCACAATTACTAATTTAAAACCCAAACTCTTCAGTATACAGATTGAACCGGCGTGATAGAACAACAACCCAATGTACAGAATATGTTTTGTTCTTACAGACTGTCAAGAAGGAGTATGAGCGCTTGTTGTGTAGTGTAAAATTGATTTGACAGGAATTAGTAAAGTAGTTGTAGTTTGGTTGTAGTAGACGCCTTTCCTAGTCTTTTCTAAAGTTTTAGTTTTTTCGGGTGTGTACAGTGTAGTTTTAGTGTAGCAAGTAAAAATAATTATTGAAAATAATTGTTTGGGAACCCGTTCAGAAATAGGAAATTATACTTTATAGTGAAATTAAATTAAAAACTTCCACAATTACTAATTTAAAACGAAAACTCTTCAGTATACAGATTGAACCGGCGTGATAGAACAACAACGTCAATGGAATCGCATGGGCTTTCATAGAAATGATACTAATGACAGTGACAGTGACGATTCTTCCAGCAACTCAGACTCAAACTCAGTTATAAGCTCAGTGTCTAATCACTCTAGTAGAAGCAACTCGGTAGCGTCGGATGGAGAGGGGAATCGCCATTCAGACGATAGCTTCATTATTCCTGCAGATAGCTCGGACGACGACGACAACGACCAAAACGCCACCGCCAACAATAATAATAATAATAGTGACGGTGATGCAAGTTTAGGTTCGATACGTTCACGCCACAGTAATAATAGTGGCAGTGGCAGCAGCAATAGCAACAATTTGGTGATTCCCGACTCAGATTCAGATAACAATTCACCACAAAGTGCTCAAAGTTCTAACTCCGGATGGAGGTCTTTACGCTTTTCAGCACGGCAACCTGATCCCGATTCTTCTGACGATACGACGACAACGACCAAAACGCCACCGCCAACAATAATAATAATAATAGTGACAGTGATGCAAGTTTAGGTTCGATACGTTCACGCCACAGTAATAATAGTGGTAGTGGCAGCAGCAATAGCAACAATTTGGTGATACCCGACTCAGATTCAGATAACGATTCACCGCAAAGTGCTCAAAGTTCTAACTCCGGATGGAGGTCTTTACGCTTTTCAGCACGGCAACCTGATCCCGATTCTTCTGACGAAGACCCAGATTTTATAACTAATAGAGTTCCTGAAACTCCTCCTCATCGTTCAGAATCATCAGAAAATAGTGAGGACGAGGACTCTGGTCAAATTATTAGTGCTGACTCTGACGAAGAGTCCTTTGTTCAGGATCTGTTGAATACGTTCAGTCCTCCAGATAATCTTAACGTTCCAGGACCGCCCATCCTTAATTTTTCTTCTACATCCGATAACGATAGCAGTGACAGTGAAACAAGAGAAAATCAAATTCCTTCCTGGAAGCTTTTCGCCAGTAGGAAACTCAAGGAACATGACAGGGCCACGCATTGCTCCAAGCAGCTCTGCATCATCGACTAGGGCTAGCTCCATTTCCTACGAGTGCAGTGTTTGCTTGGAGAATTTAGATGCCCCTGCTTCAATTGATGTACCAGGTGGTGGAGCTAACCCAGGGAGTAATGAAAATGATGTCCAGCAGGTTCAGGTGAATGGGACAGTTGGATCGCCCAGAGGCAGTGCAAGAGGAAGGGGAAGAGGTGGAGCACGGTTATCCGCTCGAAGTCAGAGATTAGTGGTTTCTACACCACCTCCACCACCACCAAACCGTGTTGTTAGTCTAACTGATGTTGTAGCAACGTTTTGTGGCCATATGTATCATCAAATTTGCTTGGAAAAGTGGTTCGAGGAACAAGGGTAAGTCAAAGTAAAACTGAAAATAAAGATTGTAAAGTCTTCACATGGTTCATTTCTGGAATTTGTTTTGTTGCGTTTTTTATGGTAGGAAACGTACCTGTCCTAGTTGTCGTGTATCAGTACCTAAGGCAAAGCAGATTCGCTTATATCCAAATATCTCAGTGGACACGGGTGTAAGAAACAGAAATGTAAGTCCAGAAAACGTAAATCTGCCGGGACCATCGAGCACAAACAACGTCAATGCATCCAACTCAGTGCCAAGCGCCGGAACTTCTGCTAGTGTTAGACCAACCGTTATCGTTAACGGTGGTGGTGGTGACGTTCAATGTACAAAGCCGGAATGCCAAGACTTAAATGTCATTCATAATACGCTTATGTAAGTTGAATGGAATGGAATTATTACTTTTACTTTAAACGCTGTGGATCTTATCTGTTTATAATATTTTCACGGTGAAAATTTCATTTCTCTTGTTTGCAGTAACGACTATAATGATCTTCAAGAACGCTACAATGACATTCGTGAGAATGAGGAACTGAAAGAAGCTCAAATTCGCAGTTTGGAAGAAGATAACATCAGACAGTGTAACGAAATCCAACGACTGAAAAGGTAAAATTAGTAGGAATATCATGATTGTGATAATTATTAAAATTAATCCTATTTGCAGTTTTTAAAATATTTCTCATGACCATGTCCGATTAGGCAAATCGAAGATGCTGCTGTACCAGCTCCGCCCCCGACGACTAACAAACGTCGCCGATACTAAGCTTCATCCTAAAAGTGCTTCACCGGGTTATCGTTCGTTATTACAATTACCTGAAGAAGAATTGTGCGTTATTGAAATTTAAAAATACCCAGAGAATCGCAAAATATATTTAATTGAATTATATAACAATATGTAATTGCAATGATTGAAAGTGTAATTATTTTAGGATACAAAATTTGCTATTTTGTACTGTATTTACTTCATACTAGCTTTGTTTACTCTGTACAAAATCACTGATTTACATCAAGTTCTCGTTCTTTGAGATTTAATATTAGTACAATGTTATTGTAAGAAATAGTATAAATGTGACGTATGAAAATGAATGAGTTTCTCCTCAGTACAGAAACTTTTGTAGTTTGTTTTTATGACACCTTTGAAATACTGTTTGTTTTCAAATATTAGTACAATGTTATTGTAAGGAATAGTATAAATGTGACGTATGAAAATGAATGAGTTTCTCCTCAGTACAGAAACTTTTGTAGTTTGTTTTTATGACACCTTTGAAATACTATTTGTTTTCAAAACTTTAGTAATTAAATAAATAATTTGTACACCAGTCATATACGTTTCAATATAGTGCAGAAATTGGAGGTATTGAGATGAGTTTATTTTTTCCATCCTTAGAACTAATAATAATACTTTTGTACTTTTAAACTCTTAATGTTTATTGTTTATGTATGTAAAAGTGAATGGTGCCTACCCGCAACGGTCTACAAATGAAAGTATGAACAAATGGTCTAATTATTTTCGCGTCAATACTGAATGATGATACTAAATCATTATTTGATTTTTACGAGTCATGTAATCGTAACTGTGAGTTTGAAATAATTATTATTTATACCTGTGTAAGACATCTTACATTTTTCTTTCTTTAAATCAATAAAAATATCATATTACAATAAAAATTTATATTTTTATTTAACTCTGACTTGTCATTTAGCTTACAACTTATAATTAAATATAAAAATGGTTCTGAAAAACTCAACAACTAATCTGTTTTTTATTCTTCCTCGTGCTGCAAAGTACCTTTCAATTCAAAAGGTATCAGGTCACCCCAATTGCTCCGTTTCGCAATAATCCGAAGTTGCCTATTTGCAAAATAAAATGGAAATCTTTAATAGCAGCAAATTAATAATAGAGAAGCGTGTTTGTTAATATAATAGCATTTTTAAGGATTGATATAAAGTAGAGCTTACTGAGGATGCTTCTTTTTTGTGAGAACAGTTTCCGAAATAGTACCGTCCTTTGTACATACTCTTGTCACCCCAATTGCTCCGTTTCGCTATAATCCGAAGTTGCCTATTTCCAAAGTAAAATGGAAATTTTTAATTGTATCAATTAATAATAGAGAAGCGTTTTAGAATAGATATAAAGTAGAGCTTACTGAGGATGCTTCTTTTTTGTGAGAACAGTTTCCGAAATAGTACCGTCCTTTGTACACACTCTGCAGATTATGTGTCTGGGTCTTATTATTGGTTGCTCAACCAGTCTGGGCCATGATTGTTCTTTTGTTCGAGGAGGGCCTACATGAATAATATACCATCATAGCAATTAATTCTTCTTACAAAAATGTAAACTATCGCAAATAATAATGGCACATTTATACCTTTTGCGAATAACAACGTAACAAAAGCGCTCGTTTTCGCAGCTGTCGCCATGAAATGGGAGGAGTGGGCGGTATTTAACTTCAAAATTACATGGGATTACATCGAATGAAAATCGGGGACACTCTGAACTGGCTGGGCACTGCGTGGAAAAATAAAACAGCATAAAGGCACATTTCTACAAAATAATAGTCGAGGTTTGAGAAAATGATTTTTTGTATGCACAAACCGGACTAAATACATGGCAGCCTGTAGACCTCCTTTTCTCAGAGTCCAGTCCTAGAATATAGTTTCGTGCTTGAATAATCGCCTGTCAGAAAGAATTTTGATTATTAAATACTTATTGCACTTGAATATTTTTAGATTACTTTTAATTAACTGCATTGTTCACCTGAAAACCTGCAATTGTTCCCGCCTCGACAATAACAAGGCATTCCTCAGTTTTCTTCCACAATTTATCGATAGCCGTTAGTCGTTCTTTTGCAGAAGGAAGCTCCATTAGAGAAAACGCACTCACAACGAGATCGTAACGAATCTATTATAAATGCAAAGGGATATAATTCCTTGTAAATAAGCACGCACGCAACTTTTCAGCAAAGTTACAAACTGTCTTAAAGCCAACTCACTCTACTAGACTCGGGAAGATGTTGTCTAAAGAATAATGCTGGAATACCATGATCATCATTTTTCGAGCCTCCCTTCAGCAGCAACTCTGCAAGTTCATTCATCTCACATGACGCGTCTGCGCAAAGGTGTTCATACAGACTAGACTCCCAATATGTTCTTGCAGCCCTGTAACAATAAAAGGATTTTCTTGAATTTCTTTACTGTATAAAATAATTATTTTTTAATTTATTTATTGAAAATTAACGGACCAAGTAACTGTTCCGACTCCAGACCCATAATCACACAAAGTCTTTGGCTGAAACTGAGGATCTCTTTTGGCGATTTTGTCTTTACGCACTCACGCGTTTCGCATGCAATTTGAATTGTAAATTAACTGACCAAGTAACTGTTCCGACTCCAGACCCATAATCACACAACGTCTTTGGCTGAAATTGAGGATCTCTTTTGGCAATTTCATTAAAAATTCTACAGAGAATTGCATATTCTGCAGCACTTCGGCCAATCAAATACTCCAATGCCTTTTCCCGATTGTATACAATTGGCTCCCAATGGTAAATTGTGTGACGTAACCGATTTAAAATTTGACTTTCTCTTCGCTGGTTCAACCTGATAGTTTCTTCCTCGCTAAGAAAAGGTAGGATGACTTGATCTATAAATTAATTAAATCAAAGTATCGTTAGCGTATTCTACTACAATTTAAGTCCCCAACAACATCCCGATTCTTGAACCTAAGAACCTAACCTTATTGCAATCTTACCTTGTGCTCTAATATTCTCTTCTATTTTTAACGCCCGTTGTTTGAACCGTTCATCTTCCATGGGCAGCCGTCTAGACCAAATATAATTTCTGAGATATTCAGCATTCTCCTGAAGTCTTTTCACGTTCTCATCTATTAATACATGCACATAAAATGTTTTTCTTGAACCTAATTTTATTGCAATCTTACCTTGTGCTCTAATATTCTCTTCTATTTTTAACGCCCGTTGTTTGAACCGTTCATCTTCCATGGGCAGCCGTCTGGACCAAATATAGTTTCTGAGATACTCAGCATTCTCCTGAAGTCTTTTCACGTTCTCATCTATTAATATGTTAAAATAATCAACCAATTTGGTTCACGGTTTATAATTTTTAGTCATATTGTTTTCGGTTTGAGCATCTTACGAGCCAAAATCTTCTCCGCTGCATGTCGAAACTTTTCGGGTAGAGTGACTCTAGTCAAGCTAAAAGCTCCCGGATGCTTTTTTGGGTTTAAACTTTTTTTTTTGAGCATCTTACGAGCCAAAATCTTCTCCGCTGCATGTCGAAACTTTTCGGGTAAAGTGACTCTAGTCAAGCTAAAAGCTCCCGGATGCTTTTTTGGGTTTAAACTTTTTTCTTTCATGTGCTGCTCAGTGCTTTCTTGGAGTGTCACCTCCTGCACTCTGGCTGCAATCCCCTTTCCATACCCCGTTTTGTATCTCTACAAATAACAAAAGAAAACTTGTGCTTCAGAAATAAGAATATCAATCATAATAATAACAACAAACGACATTTAAAAGCCCTGTACTCGTTTAGGTGTTTCTTTTCTAAAAATTTATCGTAAAAACTGTAAATACCACTGAGTGCCGGCGCAAGTGTGAAAATAAATCCGGGTTGAAGCATTGCAAATGTTTCCGGTAAACTGTCACTGCTCTCATTTTAGTCGCTACTTCCATCATCAACTTTTTTCACTTTGTAAATAAAAGCGAAACCTGATTTAACAATTTAAAATTGAGATTTAAAAAAATCTATTAAAACCAAACTATTACAATCATCAATTAGTCAATGTCAAGTAACTGTCAATGCATCTGCATTGATTTCCAACTCTGGCATGAGTGCCAACAACTGCAGCAACTATTTTTGCATAAATATTGCAAATGTTTCCGGTAAACTGTCACAGCTCTCATTTTAGTCACTACTTCCATCATCAACTTTTTTCACTTTGTAATAAAAGCGAACACTGATTTAAATCGATCGAGATTTAAAAAAATGAAACCGAACTATAAAATCATCAATTCTTCAATGTATAATGTCAATGCATCTGCATTGATTTCCAACTCTGGCATGCGTGCCAACAACAACGACTGCAACTGCTATTGCAAAACTCACCCAAACTTTCACCCTGCTTATTTAATCGGATCGGATATAAGCGTTGAGCAAACTTTCTCTTCAATTCCAAATGTCCATTTTCTCCACTCCACTGCTTCCGCCACATGCATTTTACTTTCAACTTTTTGTAACATCTCATCTCTCTGTTTGCAGCTCAATAATAAAAAAGGGAAAGGCGCTGTTAAAAGTAAAATATTGGGGTGTGTTGAGACGGAGCATGCTCATAATGTTGATTTTTTCCGATCGATTCTCGAGAAAAGTCAGAGATATGCAGTGCAAATGTACAAAAGTACAAATGTACAGAGAAAAGCCGAATGCTTTCATTGCTTTCTTTTTTATGTCTGAAGTGAAAAGGCATGGCAGAGAAAGTTGAGAGACAGTCGGGGAAAGAGGCTGAGCAGATGTTTTAAACATTTTCTCATTTGCAAGAAAGCAAAATAAAATGCAGAATTGAAACTAGACATGATGTGCGTGCACGTAATTCGGTGCGGGTGCGAGTTTTTAAAAAAGAGGAAAAAAGGTTCAAAAAACTGTAATCAACCTGCTTATTTGTTTAACTGTAAAAAAGAAATAAACGGTTTTGTTTTATTTGCTTATAACGAGCTGTTTTATAGGGTTACTTGTTACTTTTTAGAGGAGATAGTGTGAATGGTGTTTTTTATGAAACTTGCTTGTTTGTGAAAACATTTCGTGTGTGTGAGAGAGTGCATGTTGCAATAAATAAAGTTGAAGGGAATTTTTCTAGTCGTTAACAAAGCTATAAATGTAATTTTCTCATGTTTTTTCAGATAATGACAGTCACCTGCAGTTTGGTGTTATGCAATAAAACAACACATTATTGAAATTTGCCATTTTACAAGTTCGTTAACCAACATTAAAAATGCTTCTTATTTATTGATATATTTACAGTTTTTCCCCAGTTTACAAAAAAATTAAAGTCAGCACCATTTTTACCCAGCCTTGAGCTGTAATGTGAAAAATTATACTTAAAGCATTTTTTTTAAAAGGAGAGTAGTTGGTCATTATTTGGAACACACTTGTGTGGAGTACGGTGTTTTGTGTAGTTGCTTCCGATTGCTTATACAGGCTCCAGATAACCAGGAAGGAAAAGAAACCTAAAAGGTAAAAAGGCGTTCATCTTTCAAAGAAAAGTAATACTCGGCGGGTCAAAAATTTTGAAAAAGTCGCAATAAGTTAATTTAGGCAATTTATAAAACATACTTTTAAATGATCACTGACCACTCAAAACAAAGTGATGCAAACAAAGTTGAAAGTATTCATGCCCCAAGTAGGATCTATAAAGAAGAAGCTGTGCGTAGAATACAAACACTGCATAAAATTCCAGTAAAAGTTTCCGTCTAGTTTGCTGTGCTTGTGTGTTCTCTCACACGACAAACCAAAAAAACTGAACAATCTGCTGGAAGCAAAGTGGCTTTTGAGTTTTTATTCCCTTTCCACATTGATTCCATTTAGATCTGAGCATATAAATAAATATGACCAAGCGAGTTTACATGCCATGCTGATTTGCTGACACTTCACTGGTATGGTTTTGTAACATAAAAATGATCAAATAATCCAACCAACATGGTGTAATATAAATTTGGTCCATTTGTAGGTCAGTGCAAAAGCCAGCACTATTATTATTTCAACAGCCCAGCATATTAACCCTGCGGTTTGTTATAGTCTGCTTCCTGCATTCCTCATGCTACAGCCACATTCATTTAATTTAGCACCAGCGTGTTTAAGCATCATCAGCTCTTAAAAAATCATGCATTATATTATAATATGTGGTAGAAGGTGACTGATGATGACAATATTATCATCAGAATAAAAAAAAATGTTGTTGTAAAAGTTGAATGTAATCTTTTATTAAATATTTCAACCGAGTTGTTATTGATTCTTTTTCTCTTTTTTATGCAGTGCACGCTATAGTGCACGTTAGGTTCATGTTACATGATAATATACTTTTATTGACTTGCGGTATTTTATTTTGCTGACAAGTGATAGTCTGTTATCATCATCAAAGTCAAATCTTAAATGTTCTACTTGAACTTGCCCTTTTGACTGTACCAAACATCAATGTTTTTTAAAACTGTCTTTCTACCTACTTGATAATGTTATAACTCTCATAAAGTTACTGTCCTAGGTTCCAGTAAGTAAGAGGAATGGAGTAAAAGTGGAATGTCTGCTGCCTGGACTGGACTGCTCATACTGCTCAAGTTGCAATAAATTGAACAAATAATTATTTTAATACTGAAAAAGAACTGGACAATAATTTAATTAAAAACTGAAATGGCCGAGGGTGGTTCAAGTGAAAACTCTTACTCCAAGGTTGGATTTTAAAAATTAAAAAACATTTTTTTTCTTAAAATTTTCATTTGAAAAACCTTATTTGAAAAACCGATTATTTTAGCTCATTGGAGAACTCCGCGATTCATTCGATAATGGCACCACTTTGCCCATTGAATTTCGGCTAAGACAGCTGAAGGCTTTGCACCGTTTGGTTGACGAAAACTTTGAAAAAATGCTGGATGCAGTGAACAAAGACATGCGAAAAGCACAAATGGAGGGTATGAATGATAAGCTTATTTGCATGGAGTTTACAGTGTTTTTTTTTTAATTTTCGAGTAGGATTTTTATTATTCTGACGAATGCAATGTTTTGAATAGGTGCCAGTTTGACAGCTCAAGGCTTTGCACCGTTTGGTTGACGAAAACTTTGAAAAAATGCTGGATGCAGTGAACAAAGACATGCGAAAAGCACAAATGGAGGGTATGAATGATAAGCTTATTTGCATGGAGTTTACTTGAGTGTTTTTTAAACTTTTTTTTCGATTGAAATATTATTCTGGTGACGTATGCAATGTTTTGGATAGGTGCCAGTTATGAGCTGGAAATTCTTAAAAATGAGACTAACGAAACGATTCGTCACCTCAAAGAGTGGGTAAAGAAAGAAAATCTCCCGTTCAACTTGCTACTTCCACTTGACAATGCCTTTGTGAAGCATGACCCCTACGGTGTGGTTTTGATCATTGGCGCATGGAACTATCCCTTTCTGCTTTCACTACAACCGCTTATTGGAGCCATTGCTGCGGGTTTGCCCTTAAAAAATTGCCCAAATAAAGTTTAACTGCGAGTTACTCCCACTTGACAATGCCTTTGTGAAACATGATCCGTACGGAGTGGTTTTGATCATTGGCGCATGGAACTATCCCTTTCTGCTTTCACTACAACCGCTTATTGGAGCCATTGCTGCGGGTTTGCCCTTAAAAATTGCCCAAATAAAGTTTAACTGCGAGTACGGTATCATGAATTTATTTTTTTCATTTGTGTTCAGGTAACTGCGCCATCGTTAAACCTTCGGAACACTCTGTAAATGCGTCCGCCTTGATGGCTGAGCTGCTTCCAAGATATTTGGATAACGTAAGCTATTTTAAATGGGGTGCTGTCAAAGGATTGGTCAAGTTAAATAATAATTAATTTTACATACTTTTATGTGTAGTCGTGTTACAAAGTAGTTCTTGGGGCGGCACCAGAAACGGCGGAGTTGCTGGAAAACAAATTTGACTACATTTTTGCCACATCTTCCACACGAATTGGCAAATGCGTGATGCAGGCAGCTGCAAAACATTTAACCCCTGTCACACTCGAGCTTGGAGGAAAAAGGTGAGCAAAACATGGGCTATAATAATAGCCCTAAAATTAATTAATGTTCTTTAGCTGAAAAGCAGTACTATTGATGAATAATTTTAATCGTTTTTTACACCACTCTTCAAATAATAGCCCGGTGTACATTGATGATGACTGTGATGTTGACATCATGGTAAGGAGAATGATTTGGGGTAAGATGAGAACTCGCTATTTAAATTGCTTTACTTTTACTGTTCAAAATTAGCATGGCACATTATTGTTTTGTTACCAACATGTTTTAACTATTTTTTAAAGGAAAATGCATCAATCTTGGCCAAACTTGGTAAGCAATCTTATCTTAAGTGGGATACAGGAGTGCATGTACCAATAATAAATACATGCCTAATAATTTCNACTATTTTTTAAAGGAAAATGCATCAATCTTGGCCAAACTTGGTAAGCAATCTTATCTTAAGTGGGATACAGGAGTGCATGTACCAATAATAAATACATGCCTAATAATTTCTTTTTTCTTCCACTCTCTAGCATTGCTCCAGACTACATTATGTGCTCAAAATCAATGGAAAATAAATTTATTGAAACTGCTCAACGCGTACTGATCGAATGGTACGGCGAAAACCCACAATCCAGCCCAGATCTCACGAGAATAATCAACAAGCAAAACTTTCTCCGTCTTCAAAAGCTGCTGCAGGATACCAAAGGAAAGGTTGTAATAGGTGGTGTGACCAATGAAGATGATTTATTTATTGCTCCCACTGTTGTTGGTAAGCAAATGACTGGAATTTTCATAGATAAGAAAATCCATAAAAGGGGATTTTCTTATTTCTAGTCATCTCTTTTTTCAAATAGTAAATGTGAAGGATACAGACCCTCTAATGAGCGAAGAGCTGTTTGGACCAATCTTGCCGATAATTAATGTCAACTCCAAAGAGGAGGCACTCAAGTTTATTAAAGACAGGTAACAATTTTTGAAAAACGAAATAAAAAATCCCTAGTGTTTTTTTTCCTTAAATCACGCCAACTTTCTGTTTTTTAGACCCAAGCCTCTGGCTCTTTACGTGTTTTCCCGAAACCAGAAAACGCTAGACTACTTCATCGAAAGGACCTCAAGTGGTGCTGTTTGCTGCAATGACGTAATTGTACAAAATGGCTGGAAGGGCCTTCCCTTCGGAGGCGTCGGCGATTCCGGTACTGGCCGTTATCACGGCAAATATTCGTACGACACGTTTGTTCACAAGAAGAGCGTTGTGCAGAGACCTTTCCCTTCGGAGGCGTCGGCGATTCCGGTACTGGCCGTTATCACGGCAAATATTCGTACGACACGTTTGTTCACAAGAAGAGCGTTGTGCAGCGACCCATGTCCAAGTTGGCGGAAAAAATTTACGCTGCTCGCTACCCGCCGTATACCGAAGGAAATATGAAAATGCTGATAAATTTCATGAAGTACCTTCACATTTTCGAAATGCGAGCAAGACCTGCTGCAGTGTTTACAACCGTTTTTGCCGGCATTGTTGCCTCTGTTGCTGTTACTGCTGGATGGCTTGGCGTTGCTGGATTCCGTAGACGACCACATGACTCCTAACAAGTCTATAACTTTGAATTTTCTCAAATTATCGTTTAGTAGTCAGTAAAAACGGAGAACATTTTAATTCAATTTATTATAGCCAAAAATGTAATAGTTTTATCTTTGACATGCCACAAATTAAAGTTTTAACCATTTAAACTTCATTTCTTCAGCAGAATAAATAATCATTTCATATACGCTCAGCTTTCAGCGTTGTTCAGCCGCAGCGTTTGATTAAGTCATTAAGTGTCAGTGCATGGCTACGCTATTTACGCACTTGTGCTCATTCATTGAAGAAACCTGACAAAAAGGGTTGAGTCAGGTCATTCAAAAAAAGCAGCAGCGCAGCAGCGTAGCGCATGACTTGCCACAAAGCTCAAAACTGAAAACGTTGCATTGCATTGGCTTCTCAACTGGGTTTATCACAAACAACCATTCTTTGTAAATTAGATAAGCTCATCCATCCGCCCATTAAACAACGCAGAGAGGTTTTCCTCATCATAACTGCAAGGTCTTTTTAATTTTTATTGGCTATATGGTAGCAAAGCAAGAGGCAAAAGAGAAGCACTAAAGTGTACTTTTATCAATGAGTTGAATGAATTGTGTTAAAAGTCCAACTTTGACGACGTTCATGTATCACGTTTCTAAAAACAACACCTATTCCGTTCTTGACTCTTGTTATTTTTACAGCTAATACATATGAATGCTTCCAACGTGATACACGTAGCACAAGAACCACAACGTGTGAGGCACTTTCTTTTTTCCATTTTACCTGTCTATGTATCGTACGTTTTCTTGTTTGTAAATGATGAGATGATGATGATGAGATCTACTGTGAAAATTACACACCATCACATATGGACTATGCGATACTTATAAACACAGAAGGGATAGCTGTTTTTTTTCATTGAATTTCAGTGCTATAAAGAAATCTTGTAAAATTGAGGGCTTGTGATTTGTGAATAGGAACCGAAACGTCGGATTTTTTTTAAAATAAAAATACTTTTACCACTCGTTCAACCCATTTATTTATACGTTAATAATAATAATAATAATTAAAATAGTTTTGTAGCTGCGTGGTTTACCAAGCAATGTCCAATATCGAAAATTTGAAGACGTTCGGTAAGCATTAAAATAATCACTTAATACGTAATTTTAAATTAAATATTAACGCTTGGAAGTTTCTGATGGAAAATTACCAGAATTTATTATAAATATTATAAATTATAAATGATCGTTATTTTTTGTCTGTTCTTTTTTATCCAGATCCCTTTGCGGATGCAATCAAGGGCTCTGAGGAAGGCGTACAAGATGGTTTTGTCCATATAAGAATCCAGCAGCGAAACGGACGGAAAACACTTACAACTGTCCAAGGGTTATCTTCTGAGTATGATTTAAAGAAGATTGTTCGTGCGTGCAAAAAGGTAATTTGAAGTTTTGTTTGAGTTTTACTTGGGCTCAATCTAACGATTGGTAAAAAAATACGTACCTATTTATTTTTATTCAACTTTTTTTTAGGAATTCGCTTGTAACGGAACCGTAGTAGAGCACCCAGAATACGGAGAAGTCCTGCAGCTTCAAGGGGATCAGCGTGAAAACATTTGTCAGTGGCTGACCAAGACTGGGCTTGCCAAACCCCAGCAATTGAAAGTTCACGGATTTTAAAAATAAACGCATCAAATGTCAAAAACAGAAGATATCCCTTGTGTAATTAATTAATTAATTATTATCATAGTTAAATAAAAAAGATACGTCTTGATGATAATGATCGGATAAAGTACCAACTACTACTACTTCTACTACTGTAATAATAATAATTGTTTTAATCAATGATTAATTATTATTGCTCTTATTATTAGGCGTGTACTGTTATTATTGCTAGTACCACTTTGTTCGTTACTAACAATGAGATAGGTGCACGTGTTATGATAATTAATTAAACTATTAATATTGTTATACGTATGCGTATTATTAGGTATTTTAAAAGTTTTTAGCTTCAAAAGAGCAACACCGAGTCTTCTTCAAATTCTTCTTCTGAGTGAAGTGAGCAATTTCTTTTAAATTGTCCACCCTTAAAAATATATAGTGTAAGCAATTCACTCTTTCCATCAATTATTTTTCTGTAATAATAATAATTGTTTTAATCAATGATTAATTATTATTGCTCTTATTATTAGGCGTGTACTGTTATTATTGCTAGTACCACTTAGTTCGAAACTAACAATGAGATAGGTGCACGTGTTATTATAATTAATTAACTATTAATATTATTATACGTATGCGTATTAGGTATTTTAAAAGTTTTTAGCTTCGAAAGAGCAACATCGAGTCTTCTTCAAATTCTTCTTCTGATGTGCACTTGTGAGTGAAGTGAGCAATTCCTTTTTAATTGTCCATCTTCAAAAATATTTAGTGTAAGCAATTCACTCTTTCCATCAATTATTTTTATTTTTATCGTCATCTTAAGTTGTTTCCCAGCCGTGCACTAATGCTACGTCAATAATAGTTAAAGTTAAGGGCATTCTAATAATTATTGTTATATACCGCGTCGTATGGTTGGATTGGATTTGTGAAAGGAGGATATCACATTTTTTCATACTGCAACAACAATTTATTATTATTATTACCTATTATTATTATAAAATACTACCTAGATGATAATAATAAACTCGATAAGCATAAAAATGTGTAATTTTACTGCATAAATTTTATAGGTTTAGGAACAGCAAGACACGTTATTATTAAGAGTTTATCAGGAGGAATAAGAAGATCTGCTGCTGTTTCTTTTCAGTTTGAAAACACTGTTGTTACAATGTATGTATTGGAAATAGTTGAAGCATTAAATTTGATGAGGATGAGAAAATGTCATTATCAGTTTTAATTTTTTCGCTCTCGGACTAGTCCTGAAGCAAGCAAGCATTGTGCATTTAATTCAATCTAAAAATATTACAGGAGCAGGGTAGATCCCTATTTTCGTACTATATCAAAGTATCTGTTGCGTAATATGCAGTAAAGCTGTTTGCTGTTTCTTTTCAGTTTGAAAACACTGTTGTTACAATGTATGTATTGGAAATAGTTGAAGCATTAAATTTGATAAGGATGAGAAAATTTCATTATCAGTTCTTTTTTTTCTCTTGGACTAGTCCTACAGCAAGCAAGTATTGTGCATTTAATTCAATCTAAAAATGTTACAGGAGCAGGGTAGATCCCTATTTTCGTACTATATCAAAGTATCTGTTGCGTGATATGCAGTAAAGCTGTATTAATCCTTTGTCCATGTCCTCCTGTCTGTCGTCTCCATTTTTTTTCTCGCCTCCTCTCTTCTATTTTCCGTTCTCCTCCTCAATTTTCCTCCTTGTCTCTTCCCTCCATATGGATTGAATTTAGCGAGAAAAAGAACTAATCATTGCATACATGGATGGACGACGGAGGAGGACAAGTTTAGTTTTGGTGGTGGTGGTGTTGTTTGAACGCTGCATAAATATGGGTTTGGGGTACAACACTTTTGTGCTGCAGGCGTGCAAGCATAATATTCTATGATTACCTCAATAAACTGTGGGGAATAGTAGCAGTACGTAAGATAATAATAAATAGTAACTGCAGGCGAACAACGGTGTGAAAGCCAGACTTTGACTTTTCTCTCAAAATTCTCTCCTCGCCTCCTGTTCCACTCTCTCTCATCATCATCAGCATGATGATCGTCACCACCGCCGCCAGTAGTAGTTTTTCTCCATATTTTTCACTCCCTCCCTCGCACAACCCAGCATGATATAATTTTCTCGTTGCTGCTCATGATGATGATGGAGGTGGGGGAGTATAGTGCTGATTCTTGTAAAGCCTCAACAATTTTCTTGTGGTAATTCTCTCCTCGCCTCCTGTTCCATTCTCTCTCTCTCATCATCAGCATGATGATCGTCACCACCGCCGCCAGTAGTAGTTTGTCTCCATATTTTTCACTCCCTCCCTCCCTCGCACAACCCAGCATGATATAATTTTCTCGTTGCTGCTCATGATGATGATGGAGGTGGGGGAGTATAGTGCTGATTCTTGTAAAGACTCAACAATATTCTTGTGGTAAATGTTCTCCGTGCTATTTATATAGCACACATGTCATGTAAAATGTAAAAATAAGCTGCATCTGTACTGCTAGGTTCGCTCATCATCATCATGACGTGACGTGAGAGATGCTCATTTTCCCCCTTTGTTTCATGAACATGTACATGCCACCTTGTAAGTACGTGCAAAATCTCATTTGGCATTGGCAAAAGCACAAACATACACAAGTTCCATCGTGCTTATTTAATTTAACTGTAAATAACTTTCATTTCCTCCTTCTCCTCAGCAGCGTAGCCCATCAAATTTTTACATGGCATGTTGTTGCTCTTCTTGTGCTAAATCGTAAAAGAAATCCCCAAAGGCCAAAAAAATACGTAAGCAAATAGAGCTGCTATGGCTTGGCTGATTGCCGTTGTTCAGAGAGTGTGTTTGAGGGTGATGATGGAGAAAACTAACGGAATTCATCATGTGTACAAAATCTGTATTATTCATAAGGGACTTATATACAACAACAGATTATCTCAATCTGCTCCTGCTGAAATCTGGACCTTTTCCTCTTCGGTCGTATAAAATGAATACCTACATAACAATTTTTTTTTTTTTAAATAGCCATGTCAGGACCCTCTACTTTCACTACCAGAGATCCTTTGTAATTTTTTTTTTTAAACATGCAATTGATTTAAATTGATGTTCACATTCAACGTTTTGGGGAACCCAGCAAAATTATGAGGGAAAGCACATAGGTACGTACGTCCACCTCTCCACCTACCTCGACCACAACGTATTATAAAAATAGATATGGAAAGCACAGAAAACATGTACTATTACGTGTCGTATAAAACGAATACCTACATAACAAATTTTTATTTTATTTTTTAAATAGCCGTTTCAGGACCCTCTACTTTCACTACCAGAGATCCTTTGTAATTTTTTAAAACATGCATTAGATTTAAATTGATGTTGACATTCAACATTTTGGGGAACCGAGCAAAATATTGAGGGAAAGCACATTAGGTACGTGCGTCCACCTCTCCACCTACCTCGACCACAACGTATTATAAAAATAGATATGGAAAGCACAGAAAACATGTACTATTACGCACAGCGAAAAAAAATTGTAAAAATGCCACATATGTTGGCGCTTCTGTCCGGGTTGTATTTTTTGCGTGGAAAGAAAGAAAAACACCACTATCTTTATTTTTACATGTACAGCAATGCTAATAAGTACAGGTTTGTCTCCATGAGTAAACTCCCTAATTTTGTGTAAGAGACGGAGACAGAGAGAGAGGAGAAACCAGAGTGAAGCCACACACAAATACATACAGCGACACACGGAGAGCCACAGATTAATGGAGATACAGCATCCATTGTTCATCGTACATGTTTCTTTTTCTTTTATTTTTAGGATATCAAGAAAGTATTGAAAAGGAGTACTTCCTGTGCTCATTGCTGCGAACATTTTTCAGGTTTTAAAGTGGCAGTAAAATGAAATTCTCATCTTACCCCAATAAATTAAGGTGCGTGGGTGGTCTGTTGACTAAATATGGTGATGACATTTTACTGATAGTTTGACATTTTTTAAGGATGAACGACCCCCTGTTTGTGTATGGTAAGCTTTCATTTGCTATCATATATCATCAAAATATCATACAGGTTGAGTCAGAGTGAGAGGAGAGTGGTGAAAAGTAATAGGATGAGTGCAATGCATGCATATGGATGGACGGTTGTTGGTAGGTAGATGTGCCAATAGAGAAAAAAATTGGTTTAGAAAGAAAGCTGTTGGAGAATTGCTGTAGCGTGCCAGTTGCAGCGGTGCTAGTAGTAAAATGAAATTCTCATCTTACCCCAATAAATTAAGGTGCGTGGGTGGTCTGTTGACTAAAAATGGGGATGACATTTTACTGATAGTTTGACATTTTTCAAGGATGAACGACCCCCTGTTTGTGTATGGTAAGCTTTCATTTGCTATCATATCATCAAAATATCATACAGGTTGAGTCAGAGTGAGAGGAAAGTGGTGAAAAGTAATAGGATGAGTGCAGTGCATGCATGCATATGGACGGTTGTTGGTAGGTAGATGTGCCAATAGAGAAAAAAATTGGTTTAGAAAGAAAGCTGTTGGAGAATTGCTGTAGCGTGCCAGTTGCAGCGGTGCTAGCATCAGTGACTGAAATACACTCTCGTGCTAGGTACATTTCCCCCGTCATTATTATTACCACTACTTTCACTACTACCAGCCAACAACGTATCTCATCTTGTAAAAAAATAAATTACCATACAAGAAGAATAGGTGGCGATAATCGTACTACGTAATGATGAATTAGTAGGAGCAACAAGAGGTCATTTTCGAGAGTGAAATGTGGAAATAATTGCTGTAGCGTGCCAGTTGCAGCGGTGCTAGCATCAGTGACTGAAATACACTCTCGTGCTAGGTACATTTCCCCCGTCATTATTATTACCACTACACTACAACAACTACTACCAGCCAACAACGTATCTCATCTTGCAAAATAAATTACCATACAAAAAGAATAGGTGGCGATAATCGTACTGCGTAATGATGAATTAGTAGGAGCAACAAGAGGTCATTTTCGAGAGTGAAATGTGGAAATCGACTGTTGATTTTGTGACAGTGACAAATTGTTTGGGAGAAAGTTTTAAAATGTACTCTAGCTGAAGTTTAAACACCCTTTCGGATTTGAGTTGAGAAAGTGTCTCTTTCAAAAGGAAACCAACAAGTAGTACAAGAGGGAAAAAAGAGAAAATCAAAAAAACTGTTTTTTAACTTTCACCTGAGCAGAGAAAGGGAGAAAGCCATTTATTTTAAAGTGGAAAAAGAAGAGAAATTTTATGTTAAAGCAGCAGTGAAAGTATATTTGGGTTTTCGTGTTTGTTAAAGTTAAGTGAACACTGGAACGAAGAGAAAATTGAAAATTTTACAAAGAGAGAAAAGTGATTTTGAAATAGACA
>JAANSP010000548.1:0-20337 GCA_036850745.1 Homidia socia | reverse complement strand
GACCAGACCCGACTACCCGACCAGACCCGACCCGACTACCCGACCAGACCCGACCCGACTACCCGACCAGACCCGACCCGACTACCCGACCAGACCCGACTACCCGACCAGACCCGACTACCCGACCAGACCCGACCCGACTAACCGATTATCCGATACGACTTAGGACATGTTAATCTGGATTTATGTCAACTTCTAGATAATGCTGATTATTTATTTTAAGTCAATTACGAAAAAACATTGATTTTAACAGATTATAAATACCCGCTGCTACTACTTTCTGTTATAACTTAAGCAGCTTAACTTCTTGTATGTTTGAAGTAAATTTACTTTTACACTGGGTTTATTTATTTTCACATGATTTTATTTTTTAATTATTTTAAACCAATATATTTATCTTTTAACAACTGCTGATACGATTAAGAGCCCAGATCACGGTGGATTTTGTCAAACGTCCGCGCTCAGCTCAGTCATCAGTATATTTAAATTTAAACAATTAGCAAGTTATTTTTGTTTTAACAGTGAAGCATACTTTTACTAATGTGAATACGGGTAATTCAATGGTACTATCAGTTTTTCTCAAAGATTAGTAGATGCCAGGTTTGTGAATTTTTAGTTTAGGTGTTATTTTCATATGATCGTCGATCACTAAAAACACAAAAGCTTTGCATCTACTAATTGTAGAAAAAAACTGATAGTACCATTGAATTACCCGTACTCACATTAGTAAAAGTATGCTTCACTGTTAACACAAAAATAACTTGCTAACTGTTTAAATTTAAGTTTACTGATGATAAGTTGAGCGCGGACGTATGAAAAAATCCACCGTGATGTGGGGTCTTAAAGAATTCTTTTGAACTGAACATATTTGAACGCCATAAAAATACCCTGAAGACCAATCAGATGTTAAAATTATTGCTTTATTCCAAACTTCCCACACATGATAATTAGATTTTCTATTTAACTATTAACTTGAAAAAAACCATTCCATCTCAGCGTTAATTTTCTTCTCAAGCTTAAAACGTCGATTAAATATTTGTTCAGTAATTTTAACATGTAATTATTATGTCAAGGTTTCCTTATTTTGTATTACCAGGATTAATCCGACAGCACTTCAAAAAATCAACATCAAAATGGGGAAAATGTCACGCATGAAAAAAGTCAATCGCCGTAATTCACGCGCGGAAAATATCATGCGCGGAAATACCCTAGACCCTCAAACGCTCTCCGTTATGACTACTAGCTGTTTTGGCAAATCATGTATATGTTGCACATGATTTGTCATTATGCCAATGTCATATTCCCAGTATGAATTGTCATATTGTATCCTCGGCTGAAAATCTGGGGGGCAAAAACATGGAAATGTTTTGGTACATTCAATTTTCAAATTATGTACGTATACTAACTCTAATTTTTGAGTAATTTGTAAATAAATTTTTTATAGTTTACAAAAATATTACAATTATAAAGTAGCAAAAGCATTGAGCTGCTTTATAAAAATGTTGGTGTCCGTCCGTCTGTGTACAAGATTTCTCGCAAACTATAGCAGCTTTTTCAATTCTGTTTTCACTAATCAGTTACTAGTATATTCCTCTTGATCAGGTTCAATTTTCAGCCAAATCGGTCAACCGTAACCGTATACATGTGGCATATGATTTATGGTCATTTTTTTCGTCAATAACAATTATCCCATGAAAGATATGGAAAATTTTCGACTGTAAACTATTTTTCTTAAAAAACGGTTTCTCATCACAACTTCAGAACAGAATTAGAATCTGCAAACCTAAGAACGTCTTTGTTAAGTCTTTAACGTCCTCATTAAGCTTTCAACGTCCTCATTAAGCTTTAAACGTCTTCGTTACCGTTTTTAAAATTAAGGTTTTCTTCAAACTTTAAACTCGCAAGTACATAATACATTTCTACATCATTGTATTATCATTCCGCTTTCGCTACTTATCTATATTTCGGTTGTTCGGTTTATTTAAAATCAATATGAAAAGTTATGCCAAACATGCATTCAATTTGAATACAATAATTTTATATACAGCTTTAACGCATGCAGCATGATAAAAAATAGTGTAAAATTGAAAATGAAATATTCAGGCTTCTGTATTTGAAGAACTACGACATTAAAATTAAGTTCCCGTTCGTAATTTAATAATTTATAAGCTGTCGTGAATTTTCAAGAAGCAGATAGTGTAGCGAATGAACGTATGTGTAGGTATGTATGCATATATAAGTGCATATCCATGAGTGTATGTAACGTGTAATTTGTATAAATCTAGAATTAAATATCTAGTATTTTAAAATTTAATCCTCTCTACACGTTCTAACAAAAGAACCTTATTTAAAAAATGAAGCATAGCTTGCATCTTAGATTCTGCAAACGAGAGCTGAAAACAGCACAAAGCCACGCTTGTTGTTAAAAAGGGGCGATCTTTATTGATTAATTTTTTATTTATATTAATAGGTAGGCATATCCTTGCCCTTTTGTATTAATGTACTAATCTAATGTATAATTGGAATAGTCATCCCTATTGCTTTTTAATTGATGTGTCGAGAGCTGCAAGATACGTTATGGTGGGATAACGAAAAACCCAGATTACTATGATTATCAGTACACATTCTCATACTTTAACAATACCGTACTCAAAAATTGCATTTTTATTCACGCTGCAATTATGATAATGACCTCATTTGCATTCACTAATGTGATATTAAAAATGTAAAGCATTTATATTGCGTCGGATTCTTAAACGGAAAGACAATACGTTTGCTGAAGAAACTGCAAGTATTTAGCTAGACTAAAGTTATTAACAAAAACAACGTTGGTAAGTAATACAAGCGTCCTTACATACCCTATGGTGACATTTTTCCAATGCTCTTAACTTTTCTCCGATTTATAAGACATACCTCTCTTTCAGAGGTTAAAGTAAAAATTAATGTCAACATAACATCATCCAATAAAGAACGTTTTCGGGCTTAGGATGTAAAGGCATTACAAAGAATGTATTTTACTATACATGCATATATGTATTTATGTATAACGAGACAGATGTAAATCAGGATAATCAACTTCAGAAAGCGTTAAAAGGAAATACAAATGAAATTCATGCCTGACCAAGCCTTGGATCCCTGCCTCTCCTCCCAGCCTCTCCTCTTTGCTTACCCTGCCTCCCCTCTCTGCCATCCCCCATTAACCCTGCCACACCTCAGACCCTCCTCCTCATCTTTTAATGTTCTATAAGAATCGCCAATGAAAATATTTCCCATTTCAATGCATTTAGGTGACCTGCATTAAGGTGACCTCTGACCGATTGTAAATGACAAATGGTTGAAATTTGGAGTATTCTCCTATTATATGATCACCTATTAATGTTTTATAAGATTCGACAATAAAATATTTCTCATTTCAAATACATGTGACCTTCGACAACCTATAACTCCTGGGAGAAGAGTCAATCAGAGTAGATTTTGACCTAAGGTGTCTACGCCAAATATGATGTCGATTGGATAGGTAGAATGGAAGTTACTACACACAGAAAGACGACTGAATAAAATCATTAACATCACAGTTATCGCTTTATTAATTTAATAAAGTCCGATAATTCAGAAAAAGTTTTACAGTAGGTTGGTCGCATGAATGAAGTAGTAGTTTGTTAGCCGAAACGGATTTAACCAAGAAGATACTACACAAGGTCAAGTCGCCGTAGCATAATATAACTTTCCATGCTTTGTTAATACAACGGCCTCTATAGTTGCTTGTAAATTGCGAACGACTAAATGTCGAATAAAAAAAGGTTTCTTGGACACGTCCTTGTGCAATTGCTGCAGATAAAGTCTCTGTCACCCTTGTTTGTGCATAAGCATTCTCAAAACTTAAAACGAAAGAGCAGCTGCAAAAGCTTTGTAATAAAATATTATTGCATTTTGCATGAAATAGTAAAGCGACACATCATCGGATGAAAAAAATCTTTATTATGGCAAGAAATGTTAAAAATATAACCATAAAAATGATGCCAACTCCAAGGATGGAAAAATGTTTACAGAAAGATATGAAAACTACGATTTATACGTATTCACTTGGAGAATCATGTTGACAGAAAAAAGAATCGAACGAGAGCATAAAATGTATTATCTTTAACACTTGCTTATCAAAGCTGATGATCAAAAGCTCAAGAAATGCATTCATTTTAGTTCAGTAACTGTTTAAACGTCACTCACGATGTTTAGCAAGAAAAAATAGAACAAGCAAAAACTAAGCCAAGTACAAATTTGTGATAGAGGTTTTACTTCTGATATTTGTCCATCTTTGGTAGAAATCTCAGTTTAATTTGGTCAAAAAAGAGACGAGAACCAGTCTTAAAATGGCGTACGTAAATCAGGGGTCCTCATTAAAAACCACAGATTTTGCTAGCAAAATACTCTACCTTACAAAAATGAGCAAAAAGCAAAATGAAGCTTTCGTAAAACACGTAGAGACTTTCGTCAAAAACGCATTTAAGCCTGTAATATTATGTAAGGAAATGCTTATTATAGCAAAATTAATATTTCGTGTATGATTAACTTACTTCAAATTGCAATATGAACGCAAACGGGTTTGGAACGTACATTTTTTTACTAATCTTTTTGCCGCAATGTTTTAGATGCCATCACTTCAACAAACGCGGAGGGAAAAAAGGAAACCGTTACCATTCCTTCATCGCTGCCTAAAGCGTTGCGAAAGGATGACCAAAACAACTTTTTGCGTCCAGCCGTGCCAACTAGAACAAGAACAAGGAATACTATGATGAATTACTATATAAAAAATGGGCGCATCTTCAGAGTCGTAACAGGAAGAAATGACGTAAGCTTACGCATTATATACGTCAATTGCGTACACCAAAAATGTTTTCCGTTCTCTTTTGTCGTTCTATACTATGAAGCATAAAATGTTCCTAAATGCAGTAAAAAATGCAAGTACAGGGTTTTTCGCTTTTCATTTTTTTGCTGAAAAATTGCATGGAGCTTGCACATTGGCAAGCTAATATGGCTAAGGATCAATGGCCGTTTGTATATAATTTTACTATTTTTGCAGAACACTAAAGTGCCTGACAAAGCAACAACTCATGGAAATGACCAGACCATGCTCAAACCCAATTTCTGCCACACCTCTTCGTTTCCTCCAAAATCATCACATTCCAACAAACCACCTGTTTCGGAAAAATCAAATGCAAACTGTACGTCAACAGCCCAAGAAAACAAAACGGAAATGATGTGTCCAAAAGACGTGAATAATGAGCAAACAAAATACTTTGCCAACGAATTCGAAAAAATCATGCAATCAATTGTTCCTGAGGAATCGCTCCAATCTTCAAAACTGGTCGAATATAATCAGATGGAGACAGTGGACACATTTTTGCAGATCTTTGATGACGCAAACTTTCCAGACACAACTGTTCCTGCCCTATCAAATGAGGGGGCTACAATGTTTGAAAATGCTTCTTCCCAAAGCAGCCTGACCTCCGCTAAGCCCGCATTCGAAACTTGTGATGGTCCTCATTATGATTTCGGGACCAGTGAGAGACTTACACGTTCCGAAAGCTATACTAAGGCTGACAAAAGCATAGCTTGCACCATTTTTTCCTCACAAGTTGAAACCACAGAAGACGCCTCACATTCTCGAAGCACTGAGCAAAAATCATCAATCACAGTGGCATCTGGAAAGAGCTTGTATGAAAACTGTGGTGACTTCGCATCCGAGATTGGAGTTATTGACGGTCAGCTAGTACCTCCAGAAGAAAGTACTGGTTGCCCCATTCAGTTAGTTTCAGAAGAGAACATTCCTGAAGCCTGTGATTTTCCTTTTACTGCTGAAAAAACACAAAACCTTATTCCAAACTGCAACACTCCTGCATGCTCGCATACTGCCAAAAACCTAAAAAATCGGAAAAGTGAAATGCACAGCAAGATCCAGTCAAGTAGCTCTACAGGTGGGTTTTTTAAAAATGATACCAAGACAAATGACGTAATTGCATCCAACCAAACCATAAAAAAACCTCGGTACTCCAACAAATCTGATAATTTCCATGGGGAGATGGACGCAGCGATTTCAGAAGTTCAGCCATGCCACTTATTCATCCCTTCAGACGAAGACGATTTGGTGACAGTTTCATTCACGACTGAAGATATATATCAGTTCGCTCTGGCGCTGCAAGGTGACAAAGAATTTTAAAAACTGAACCTTAAAAAATGTGTTATTATTTTGCATGTTATGGTAAAATAAGATTATATATAAAATGTGAAATGACTTCTTCCGGTTAAGTAATTTTTAATATTGATTATTTTTTTGTGCCGCTTGACAATCATACAGTTTACAATATATTTTTTAAATCTTTAAATCTTATAAATTAATGAAATAATGAGTAAAATGCTAAATATATATAATGATACATATGATGATACATATAATTATAAATCAATACAATTGTAAATAAATAAAATTACAAATATTTTTTATATATATATTGATAAATCAATATAATGATATATATAATGATAAATAAATATCCATAATAAATCTGTTTATTTTTCTTATCGTCAGTTCGGTTTTCTTTCATTGATTTACTAGCTTGTTTAGGGAATTTTAATATTATGCTTACAGAAATATTTGAATTACTTTTAAGTAAAAAAACCTAAAACTCAAATGACATCATGCATTCAAGTATCTAATCAAAGACCATGTAACACCCCTTAAAAGCATTTATAAGTTTCACTGCGATTTAAACCATTGATCCTAATTGTCACTCAGGTGGAACTTCAGTACCATATAAAAAAGTACAATGCAATAATTGCATATTTAAATATTTAACATTTATATATTTAGCATTGCCTATTTAACTTCTATTCGCAGAGAATGGATGAATTCGCCTAACTTTACGCATAATAAAAATGCCAGTCAATACCGTTCCCCTAGGTGCATGGTAATCCGGGTAGGTAAATGGGTAATTGTGTGTGCGCTTCGGTTATGCAAAAGCAAGTCATATGCAGTTAAAATAAACAGCATTAATAAAATATAAAATACTTGTTTCTTTGCCTTATGATTTTTCTATTGTCGTCACTAATCTACCTATTTTTTGTTTAATTAATTTCTTTCCTATAATATGCATCCTAAACTTGGATTAGGCTTTTTATATTAATAAAGATACTCTGCTCTTCAACAACACTTACATGGATGCTGTATGTTATTACAAAATAAACACGAAATTTTTTTAGTGTGAGTTTTAAGTTTCATCGCATCAATCAAAATTTTATGAGTTTTCTAAAATCAAACATTTTTAATAGGTAATAAACTATTTGTAATTAATTTAAAGACCTTTACAAACGATAAAATTTATAAGGTTAACATAAATGTATTAATATTAATATACGTTAAACAACGAAACGAATTTAAATTTGCAGTGAAACTGAAATACTTAAAACTAGCAAAAATTGTAAATTTAATACATATATTATAATATATCTATTATATTGTAAAACTGAAAACCTTAAAAATAACAAAAAAATTCTATAGAAATGAAAATTTTAAATTGAAAAACTACAGACAAATTTTTGTTTAAAAGAAGTCACCTCGTCCTCGAAGGAGTAGTGAATATTATTAACCTATCATTAACCATTCGCCAATGAAAACTGAATCTTACTACGCCTCATCAGGAGAATATCGTCTTGCAACCATCTCCACATGTTCAACATACATTTTTTTTGAAATTCGATATGCTTTCCCTACCACTTGAGGAATAGTCAAAACACAGAGTACAGCCAGAATCGACCAAAGAAGAATATACGCGTCATTTGGTAAATCACACGAACTGGCAGCTTGCACAGATGGAAGTCTCCCACTAACTGCCAGCAGCGTTCCAGAAACAATATTGACCTTAAAAAATAGGTATGCCATAACAAGTGACTGCATCATATTCCATATGATTGCGCTCATCCTAAACGGGGTGGCAGCTATGTCCTCTTCGTACTTCAGGTCCTGGACGACGAAGTCCTCATCGTAAATTTCCGCACTGTGCGAAAACACGGTTCTGTCAAACCCATCTTCAGAAAACGGCTTAAGGTCAGTAAACCTACCAAAAAATAAAAAATATTGTATATTAATAATCATTATTATGAACATTATTAAATTGAAAAAGCCTATACTGAAGGTCTTATAAAATCTTACGTTGTCATTTGAACTGGCATAAGGACATCAATCTTCGGGGCTTGTGTTTCATCGCAGACTTTTGCAGTCGACTGAGCTATTAGCTTCTTCCCGTTGAAAATTTTGCACTCACACACAGTTTGGAAACGAACACTTCCATGCAAGACTTGATGCTGCATTTGGACAACTTCGTTTGGGCACTCCATCCTCACTTCAGAAGCAGGCAAGTGGACACCAATGAATACATTCTCACTTATCTGTTTGACTATTGGCTGCTTTCCGGGAAAACATTTAAGGCGGCAAGATTCCTTTACAACATTTGCAGGCTCGCCGCTGAAAATATATAAAATTTGTAAGCTTATAAGCTTAGTAATACGAATTAGTAATTTTTAGTAATATATAAGTATTGAAGCGATCTGTTACCTTAGAAGAGCGCTCGCACAAAAGCTGTTTGAATCATCTGCACCAGCCTAAAATTTTCAAATTGTTACCATTCGAACTTAAACTGTAATTTGCGAAATGCGGGTAACTTGTACATTTATATATTATTTCACTTACGTAAGGAACTTGGCACATTCCAGTTGTTCTGGGCTGACACAGCTCCTCTTCAGTCTCGCTGACAGTGAAGATTTCGTTGTTTTTGATGTCCTTTACAATAAAAGCTGAGGGGGTCTCAATAGCGCACGTGTGATCTTCATGGGCAAATCTCAGGGGCTTGAACTCGTAAAGCTGTAAATTTTTTGATTTTTCGACCAGTGGAATTTTGATTCTGATGAGTCCCCCACTCGAATCAAAGACGCATTGTGAAACGGGAAGACGGTAATACTTTTGGAATTCTTCAACCGGAATAGCAAAGCGAATGTGTTCGGGAAGTTTATCCTGTACCTCCATCAAGCGTTGTTGTAAGAGTGCTGGGGGAACGAACGCAATCGGAACTTTTGAACTTCGGCATTCGTCGTATGCTGCAAAGTGGACGGTATAAGCCACAGATGTGTACAGGACCCTGATAGTGTCGGCTAGTGTATTCTGCTCCATCAGAAACGCATCTTCAATTGTGGAGAGCTTATACTCATGATTTTTGATCTCGTGTTGGACTTCATTAGTCAATTCTTTCACGCAAGGATGGCAAGTAGCCTAAAAACAATACAATAGTGTTTCATGTATAAAACTAAAGCAAAATCAAAGCCTTTTCAAATTCATCTATGCAAAAATGACAATTTTATTTACATTACTTACAAAGCCAATTTTATTTGGCCCTTCATGGTAATAGCATAAACCTATTGTGACTTGCGCCAGTATAGTTGATTAATAAATGGGGTTTTTATTTTGCAACTAAGCGTATTGAATTTTTCTCCAATGTGACTTGTGGTAACAATTTTCTACTTCTTTTCTTTCTGGCAGCAAAATAGTAAATACAAGCTAAATTTACTCGTCGCACGCCTTTATACACCATTTGTTCGACCTTCATATTTTTTTAATCAAAATGGTAAAATCTGTTGATTACTGATGCATAATGTTACCTACAGGCAAAATAAGGAAACAAAACAACACATGTTGTCATAAAAAAATCAGGCTTGCGATATTAGGACAGATGCTACTATTGCATTTTCACGGTAGTGTATATTACTAGAACACGAAACTACTTACTTCGCATGGAGATTAGAAAGTAAACAACCGAATGGAAAATACGAATTGCTTAATTTTATTCTACTCTCCACATTTGCTAGTTGTAAAACGTAACAGTTCAATGCGGAAAATCCAGCAGCAGATTGACAGGTTACTTACTTACTTAGTGTGTACCACTAGACACATTGTGTGTAAAAGCATGAAAACCCGTAAACCTGCATCTTTATGAACAAAAACACAACTACGGCATGTGCCTGAACCCACTCGCAAAAGGAACAGCTCATACTTGTTCGAAAAAAAGAGATCTGGAAGAGTGTTATGTAAAAAATTTTTAGGAAATTTTACATGTACCCAGCATTTGAAGGAGCGATGATTCTCCCATTTGTCCACCTTAGGTCCTTATTATTTATCACAGAAGAAGTTTTTTGAATACCTTACGACCCGATTCGTGTCACAAAATATTAGCAATTCCGCAAATAAGTTTATTTTAGGATATTTATATATCAGTACATTTCTAATATTTTCAGGTTAACGCGGTTAAAAAGCATACACAGCATAGTATTTAAAATTGTTTTATATTCTGAGTAAATACTTTAAAAGAGTTAAAATACATTTTGAAGTAAATATGCTCATTTTCAATGCATCGTTTACTCCCTGGTGCACATTATCAATATTAAACCTAATGCAAAACTACAAATTAGTCCTGTGGCATTTGAAAATTTTAAAAAGTACTCGCTCGATACTTGAAGATTTTTGTTTTTTATGACCCATGCTCGGTCGTTACTTGAAAAGATTTGATTTTCGAAACTCAACATAAACTCTAGTATACAAAATAACTGATGCAAAATCCATATTTAAATGCAAATACGGAATTGGACGGTGACGCCATTAATAGAAACACATGTACAATGTACAATTCAAAAGGCATGGCTTTCATATCGTATGGCTGTAATTAAATTAGGATTTGAATGTAATAAACACTATTTTAGCATTAATGAGCGATCGGGCTACTTTTATTTAATCGCTAGCTACTCGTCTTGTTATCATCTTATTAGAAGTATTTCAAAATACTTCTATCATTGCTAACGACTTCCTGATTCAGAATTGACGAAAATTTGAGAAGGATTATTTTTTAGAGTGAGCTAAAGACCGGCAAAGCAAAACAAAATTTCAAAATGCTTAGTGTTTGATTTTAAGACTCGCGCAATAATGTATGAAAAATTTGACAAAGGTTAATGATACACAACGACGGCTAGTACTATTAAGATGTTGATGCTCAAGAAAGCAAATAGATATACTATGCATGGATAGATGGAGCAATGGTGAGGTGAAGCATGCGAAAGCCAGTAAAAAAATATGCAGCTACGGCCACGGACTCTACTAAATTGTAATATTGATACTGTAAACAAAACATTTGTGCAACAACATATGTAGCAAGTAGTAAGAAGGCAAGGTCGGCAAAACTTACAATATTTTTTATAAATTATTTTATTTTTCACAAAGTTAACAAATAAAAACACAGTTTCATTGTTTTCTCAAGTGATATACAAGTCCAAACTAACTTGGGCTTATTTCCAAAATCTTAGTAGTGAAATAAATAACTAAAAAATTTCAATCATGTTGCTTTCATCTATAATTTGTCCTTCAACATTTTATCCGAATGAGTGTAAAAGGAAGGTAATTGTAACGAAATGAAGATTAGAAGGTTGAGTGCTTACAATTTACTGATATAATGCTGACCAATTTTTGTATCTTTAAATAGTATAAAATCGGACTTGAAGAAATCGGAAGCAATGAAAACCTCAGCCGGATAAAAAACTCATTCGGCATTGTCCAAATACAGACGCAATGGAAAAGGCAACAAATAAAAACGTTTCAGTTGACAATTTTTTTTATATTTGATTTAATGACAAGGACGCAGGGATTTTGGCCTTCAATGATTATTGCACCACTATTCTTGATTTCAGTTTTCTAGCGACCTTTCCATGGCCACCAAGAAAGATGCCCAAAGTCATCCGTAATAATTTTATCACAATATGAAACTTAATTTTTGGGAGCAATTACTTGCTCGTTGGCGACTATTGAAGACGGTTGTCTTATTAAATCAAGTTTTCAAAATGAATTCACAGGAAAAGTCCGATAATCGATGGAAAGATGATGGAGTTAGCGTCCATAGGCTAGCAGAAGTCTTACACACCATTTCTAATGGAGACAAAAGGATTCTGGCAACTTCGGAAAAGGCCGTCAAATCAGAATCCAGCGTCTGGGGGATTGCAGTTTCCCACCTTTTTCCAGGAAAAGAGAACAGAGAAAAGGATCGTCTAATTGTGTATCGTTACTGGTCACTGCAGCGAAAAAATATTGTGGTAAAAAGATCTTCAAAAATAATTTTGCGATATAATTACTATACTATTTGCATTACGTTATTTTAGTTTCACGGTTTAATATTTTTGCCATATTTAGGAATTTTACGACCAAATCACAGGAAAAAAACGAACATCGAAGAAACGTCCAAAACCGCACAAGAATTCGGATGCCCAACTTCATCGTGGTTGCTTGTGTGAACCGTTTTACACACCAATGAAAAATGATGTTCGGATTCAATGTACGTCACATTTTTTATGTTTAAAAAATTAATATGCATTAAATTATACTCTTGTGTGATCACAAAATAATCGTAAAAAATCAAATATATTCATTAGGTGTCCAATGCGAGCGTTGGTATCATCCCAGCTGCGTGGAGGTAACCATATCAGACTACGAGGAAGACGAAGACTTCATTTGTGGATATTGTTCTGGAGACAAAGACTTTCCTTCAATTTTGGATACTACTAAAGAAAATTCGTATTTCGTATTCGTATCAAGTTAAAAACTGTGTGTTGCAAAATAATTTGGTGTAAGAAAACATTTTAGGTTCGAATTTTCCTAACTAGGTAATTCTGTTGGAGAAAACAAGTTGGACAACGTCAAGGATCCTTCTTTATCGGGATCGGAAGATGGAAGCAATACAAGGTCCTTATATTCGTTACAAGTAATTGATACGGCTTATTTTCAATTTTTAATTGCGTTATAAATTTTTTATCCCAGCTTGCTGACGCCAAATACTAAACTCAACAATTCCGTCAGAGCACCGGCAAAAACAAGCACTCCGAAACCATTAAAAGCGTGTCCTCCAAAACCAAAGCCGTTACGTCCGGAAACAGATAGTATACAGAAGTCGCCTACACGTGCAGAAGCTGAAGCTAAAGTTCCGTATGATTCAGTAGGCAAACATGATATCAGTGACAGCAAAAGTGGCAGCGACTTCTCTGATCCGTCAGTAGACCTGTGAGCTATACATCTGACAATTAATTTCATTTTTAATTCGATTTTTTTAACCACTGTTTCTGAAGCTAACTTTTATGTTCTATCTCTAGGCCAAACGACTCAGAAAACAGTTCTGATGAGGAACAAGAACACCCGATCCCCAGTGAAGAGCTGAAAACTGCTGCAGAGCAAAATGCCACTGAAGGTGAATAAAATTGTAATTGTTTATGAAATACCTTTGAGCTATTATGAATGTAATATAACTGGACATATTTTTTCACAAAAGATGGACAAGACTCAGACATTGACTTCTCAGACATGTATAAGACCGAATCTTCCCGAAAGCCAGCTATTCCAGTATCCTCCGCCGAGAATATTGAGGATGACAACCTGGTTAAGGACGAAAATGTCGAAGAAAACAAAAATCTTTCCATGGAAAACGAAAGCGTGCCGGAGTCGTCTAAAGGAAATTTACTGAATGAAGATGATGAAGGTACAAAGCTTAAAAAAATTCAACAGTATTTAAGTTTATAAATAGGTATTGGCAATTTGTCTTGATATAAACTTTACAATTATTACAGGCAACGTTACCAATCTAGTGGATACAAGTGGAATGCCAAAAAGATTCGATTTAAGGTTTTCTAACGTCAAATGGAACAGGATACTCAAGTTGAAAAAAAAGAAAAATGGTACCAAAAAGGAGCATTATCGAGTCAAAACGGGTTGGACTGAAATTCTTAGCAAAGAATTCGACAAAGTTAACAAGGTTAGATAATGGCATATGACTTTTCTATACATAATATTTGAGAAGAAGAAATTATGTAGAAGACTTTTTGAAGCAACATAAAGCATATAGATATATAATGCAAGCGTTTTTTAGGTCTGCGTCCTGTCCTTTGAGAAGAAAAAACTTGGCGACCCAATGTCTGGCGGCTGTTTTTTTACCGCCTATTCAAAGTGCGCAAACAGTGCTTGCTCAGCAAAGTGGAAATTTGCAACAATAGAGAGGCCGCCATTCTCCGGGGAGGTAGTCGTTCGGGCCAGGTATTCACAAATTATTCAATGTTAAGTAGAAAAATTGTTAGACCATGAATGTTTAAATTATGCTTATAGAATGTGTTTATTGTTAACAATTACAGCATCTACAAGGGAGAAATGAAACACGACTCATCAAAGCCAGCGTCAAGAAAATGGAAGTGGAGTGATAAGTCCAGGGCAAGAAAAAATCTGGTTGGTAAAACTCCTGCTGCTGCTCGATTGGAGGCTGCTGAACAAGCAGATATGGAAGCTGTTAAATTCGGGAAGCTGAACACAATCAAAACAGCAAAAACATTTCAAATGATTAAAGAGAAGGTAACGTTGCTTTATTCCTGAAACTTTAATTTGCATACTTAATGTTTAAACATAAGCTACACCAAAGAAATTGTGGTTAAAATTTCGTAGATGGAGAAAGAGCAGGACCTTGATAAGGATATTGTGAGGGACATTGTGAAAACTATACCAGTTTTTCACAGTAGTTTCCCCCACAAGACGATGCCTGGTTACATACGAGAATTTCAGGTATTCCCAGCAAGGATTACTTTGTTCACTCATCAGCAGATGGATTTGTTGAAAACGCTGCAAAAAGTGGGACCAGTTGTGCTATTGCTTGATGCAACCGGGAGTCTTGTCAGGCCCTTAGGCGATATTTATGATGTCAAGCGAATGTTACTCTACACTGTTATTGCCCAAATCCCCAATCATTCGCCCCTTCCAATTTGCGAAATGATTACTACTGATAATACGCATTCCAGCATCTTCACCTGGCTTTATCACTTTTTTCATACGTATGTGCAGGCATAATTTTTATCATATCAGTTCTCAAAAATCCACGTTTTTTAATAATGGTGTATTTAATGTAGTTTCCAAAAACTCTGTGCCGTGACGACCAAGAACTATGGAGTTGAGCACTTTGAAATTGATTTTTCTCGTCCACTGTTGACCAGCTTGGTTAAGTTATTCATTGGTAAAACACTTGATGAATACCTTAATATGTTTTGGGACTTCTACACAAAAAATGATGAAGACGGCCAATTAGACGTTTTTCCAATTCACATATGCAGGTTGGTGGATTGAAAACGCTAGTACACTTCTCCTAAATAAAATAAAATAAAATAAATATTTTTCTTGTTAATACACGTAATTTTTTTGGCATTTCTTAGGTTCCATGTGTTAAAGGCGATTCGAAAAAAACTAATAGAGGTCTTCAACCGACATCCTCAGCAACAGAAGAAAGAAGCAGTGGATTTCTTCATGGAATGGGTACATGCTTTGGTTCGTTCTAAGGATTTGTATTCTTTTGATAGAAGGATCAAAGATATTGGCATTCTAGCTTTAATGGAGTATCGTGTAAAAAGCGTTGAAAATCGTATTGAAGTTTTCCACAAGCCTACTATTAGAGGTGCTTATTTTTGTAAACTAAACTAGAAAACTAGAAAACTTCCAATATGCTTACTCATTTCTTTACTAATTTGACGAATTAAACTCTTCTAGGTTCACCACCTTGGGCGAAATTTGACCTACAACCAATTGTAGCTGGAAGTCCATTCTGGATGAGGACGGCCTTTGGACAATATACGCACTCCGTCTTTTCATTTTGCGAGGAAAAAAACGAAATTGTCAAGCGGACAGCGGTAGAGAAAGGACTGCAACCAAATCTATTCTACTCGAAGGATTTTGCAGATTATTTACGCACATACTTTCTTCCGTATTTTCCTTTATTATCCCACATGGTTTTCTCTGCTACCAATACCAAGGATAGTACCGACACCAACAACCCTATTGGTAAATTTCGCAGCGACGATATTTTTTGTTGTTTGTAGTTTATTTATATTAATATATTTGAATTTGGGTAAATTTTAGAGGGATATTTTGGCCTGTTGAAAACAAATCTCTACAAGCTCAGAAGACACCAAAAGCTGTCAAGGTTTGTACGACGCCAAGCAGGCATTATAAAAGGTAAATGCATGTATGGAACTTGGTGCTACTGCACTGCTATCTCAAAAAAGTATTTAGAGCATCTTTTGTTATTCAATTCCACTAAATGGGCATGGCACTATTTATGAAAATCATCATGACGTGGTATTTTTAATTTTGGATGGTTTTGGGGTCAGTTGAAACAATTTTTTAACATCATTAAAAAGACTTTAATCATTTTTCTTCTGCGTGATTTTTGTAGTAATAAAACTTGATTTTTTTGAAACGAAATGATTTCTTATGATTCCTAAAATTCACTTACTAGTACTGTTTTTTTGCTTTACTTCGGAGTATGCGATTCCAGTTTTACTGCAAAAATGGTTGTAGCAGGTTTCCGTTGCGACGCTTTGTTTTGTTTAAAAGCCCTGAATAATTTTTTTTTAGGTATTTGTAACAATACTGTTGCTGCAGCTTTGACAACAAACGGGGGCAAACAACCATCAAAAGCCAAAGGAAGGGATGCCAGACACGTCTCGACGGAGAATGAAATATTTGAGCAGGAGTTCATAGTGGACGACGAGGAGGAGGAACCTTTCGGGGAAAAAAATAGTGGACGCCGTTCATCTTATAAAGGTATTTTAAATGATATGTAGTTATATTTTATTTTTGTGGTTAAGACGATTACAAACTCGTTTCTGAGCCTTGCACAACTATTATTGACCTTTTAGAGAGCACCAACTCATCTGGAGATGAAGACGACGGCTGGGGAGTCACGTCCACACCCACCAATGTGTTTAAAGGTATACTGATTAAAAACAGTTTCTGACGAAAAAATCTATTTGTTTTCACTCTCAGCTCAAACCATTTTTTATGACTAGGTAAAAACTATGAAAAAATTAGCCCAGAAAGTCAAGTGGAAGAATTTCGGAAACCAGTACGGCGATTTGGATTGCAGTCTGCAGCAAAGGATTTTACCCAACTAGTCCCATTGATTCCCTACGGAGGAAAACTAAATGACAGCGACATTGTTTTAAAATTTACATGTAATATTGATGCAACTATGCAGTGTCTCGTTGCCCTTCAAATGCAATTCGAGGGCGTTTCGGATTTTTTGAAAGCAAAAGGATTTCAGTTTAAAACAGCGTCAGGAATCTATGAAGCAGTGGCCTTTGCCGAGAACAGGGATTTTAATACTGCCAAGACTGTTTGGATTCAAGACGTACTGCAACTGCGGGATTTTACTGATGGGAACTTGTTAGGTAACGATAATGAGCACTCTTTAAAGTATGTAACAAGGATGTTCCCCGTCAAGAAACTACATAGGTGCACCAATGAAGAATGTCGAGGATATAACGACCCTTTCTTTTACTCTGATGTCCAGGACAGAAAGAAAAAGTGTGAGAATTCTACTCTGGAAAATGTGCTGAAATGGTCACCAAAAGAGTTTGAAGATGCAATAAATTATGCCTCTCCTTATGATTGCCCGTGTATTTGCAAGAGTACTAGAGTTTTGCAAAACGATTTTGATTTTGATGATGTTCCGTTTATTGTGTATTCGCTTTTGTATGATAATAATCGAAATTTTGACGAAAAGTTAATGCCAAAAACGCAAACTTTTGGTAACAAAGTCTATCGTGTATTTGCTTACACTTGTGCTGTTGGCAATATGTCATCAGCAGCGCATGAAAATGGTCAGGGCACAGGTGAGGTGCTCCACTACATTGCGAAATTCGTTGTTGACGGTAAAAAAGTAGTGTATGATGGACGGTGTCGTCAGCCTTACATTGAGCAAACATCACCAGGTCACAAGGTAACTTCTGTTTGGTTGATCCCGCAATAATATTTTGTAGATAAATAATAGCGAATTTGTAAGTTTTTAGGTTAAGTCAACACTATGCTTCATATTTTGTCTCGTAATATTTTTACATGAATAGTTATGCTTTTCATAGATGTTTCTTCCATTAAAGTATGTCTGTTACTGGTTTGAACTTTTATCTTCAATAAATTCGTTTAATCATTTACCTTGTTTTTCAGCAAATTACTTCTTTATTAGCATTTGAAATTTTTTTAATTAGCTTGTCCAAGAGTTCAATATTGACTTAGTCAGAATCACAAAAGGCAAATGATTTACTTTTTATAATGGCATTTGAGAGGTTCTCAGTTTCATACACTTTTTGAAATTCGTCTCCAGAACAGTAATCGTCTAAATAAAAATTAATGCATTCCACTGCTGGCGGAAGATTTAGTTGAGGGCTTAAGCATGTGGAGAAAACAACACGTTTTGTAAAGCATACACCTGGCATCAGTTTAAAATCTCTTATTATTACTATTTCTCTTTCCTCATTTCTTGAATACCATCTATCATGTGTACATCTAATTCCATACTTTTGAAATTCATAATTTCTATTCGTAATAATGCCATTTTGTACCATTTTAATTACGGCTTTACTTGGGCAAACGTAATCCACGTTTCTTTCCAAGGTTTCTACTACAAATTTAGTTAGTCGATGGGTGTTATCCAACTGTTTTGCAGCAACAAGTGAACGTTTCAGTAGTAAACTTTTTTCAATGTTCGAGACCAGTTCTGCTAAAGATTGTTTCTTACGACTGTTAGATTTAGGTTCAATAAAATCATATATAGGTATGCTTTCAGAATATACTGGCACTGGGTTGGTCTGCAGAGATCTAACCCAAGACACCAGGTTACCTCCAAGCAAGCCCCCTTCATGTATAATAATTTCATACTTGTCAGTATTGGTTCCTCTTATAGCCTCATCAATTATTGTTTCTATTTCTTCGGAATATATTTCCTGTTTAACCCATACCTCAATGAATCCACCAAATACAGTTTTGTTTCGTATACTAGTTCCAAAGGCGTCAATAAAACGTATGTAGGAGTCCATGTTAGAGTCAAGATCGTCCCCCAGAGATCGGTATCGAAACAGCATGGTCCTGCTCTGTTGCACGGTTGAAAGAGAAGAAGTGTACAGTACGTGCTGCACCTGTACTGTCTGAAATAAAATTACCATTAATACCATTATTACCAATTTATGATTTGGGTTGCGTTTAATATTTAAATTACCTGTAATCTTTTTAAATTATTTGACTCCATAACAGCTTGGTAGGTACGCAAGTGACTGAACGCATTCTCTTTGCTTGGGGCGCTAGGTAATGAGTATGCTTCTCTAATAGTTTTATGGTCGTAGCAATTTTCAGCGTACTCAGTCTGAAGATGTTTAGGAAATAAAAAATATTTATTTATTAATACTGTTACAATATAGCCGGAAAGCTTATATGGGTTCAATTTACTTGATTAGTGTTTATTAGCAGTTATTCGGTTACCGTATTTTTGAAGGAAAATGACATGTTGATAGGCATTTTGTAGACACTGTTATCGATTAAAACATGATTTTGTTCATCGCATCTGTACGCTACATTAATATCCTCAGAAATTCTTGTTGGGTGCAAATAGTTAAATCCATGTTGCATTATTTTTAGCCCTGGTGGAATGCCATCAGTACACGTTTTTGGTGGGTAAAGAGGTGTTTTAATTGGTAAAAAAGATTCACTTATTTTGTTGTTACATTCGTGTGTAATTGGGCCATGTACGGTGTAAGCACAATCGGGATTTTTATCGTTCCATCTTGGGAGATCTAAAAAACTGACCTTGTCTGACCTTGTCTGACACGCGTACAGTTGTAGCACTGCTTTAAACACACAGCATAGAATAATTTGTATTCTCATCTTGCAATGGACACTAAGTTTTCAGTAAAACTTGTGATGGACAGTTAAAATTGGTGAGCAATATAGGCTGTAAAATAGAATTTTTTTGTGTTTATTTGTATTGAAGCTGTGTTACATATCTTTTTTACAACCTTGTTATTGGCATCTTGAGAGCAGAGCATGCGGCAGTTTGAAATTTGCGTTGAGATTTGGAGTAAAGCAAAGATTGCTAAGGTGTATATTGAGAAAAGTATGCAATTCACAGGTACATAGGTAGGTATTTCCTATTTCGTGAAAAGTAGTATACAGGGAGCTTACATTGTAGATTTGCTAACTCAACCTACTGATTCCCTCGTATTCTTCTTTTTGAGACTTGTGACTAGGGGATCAAAGATTTCTAAACTCAAGAATAATGGACCCAGCCACGGATGTCTGCTGGAGCAGTCAGACTAAGAATTTCTGGACTCAGGATGAATCGACCCAGCCACGGATCTCTTCTGGCGCAGCCAGAACAAGCATTTTTGGACCCAGGGCACCTTGAGACA
>JAANSP010000547.1:0-20342 GCA_036850745.1 Homidia socia | reverse complement strand
AAAATGACGCTAAACACGTCACATATAATATGAGCAAATGAGTTCTTTTCTTTGCTCGTCGATTTTCTAATAACTTACATATTCTCAAAATTAAGTTTATTTTCCTATTGATTTTTGTGCTGCTCTATTTACCAACATCGATTTTTATCTTTTTAAATAGTCAAAACTCGAAATACCGAGTAGTAGTTTGTAGTAGAGCGGCAGCAGCGGTGCGTATAGTGCTTTATTGAAATTTAAACGGGCGTTACTAGCAACAACTACGTAGCGGTAACGTAACGTAACATGGAGGATATGAAGTAGGAAACAGCTGACATGCTTTTTTAAATTGTCAGTAGAACGACATGTTGGCATAGTCATAAATCACGCTGTGTAATCAAACAAAATCCAAACTGGAGACGAAATTGTTTTTGCTACTGCTTGCATACTTTATCCACTTTCCTTTAAAAACTGAACTAGTGAACTTTGTACCAGAACAAATTTAATGATTGTAGTATGAACCTCAGTTATTGCTTCTGATGTGCAAAGCAGAATGAGTCAACAATGGAAACAGTAGGAATAATAATGATGATATGATGAGTCCCATTTTTTGTACATTTCATTTTGTCGACACATAAATAACTCTCCATATCATAAAAAGTAATTATGCCTAAAAAATAATTGATTAATACTTTACCTAAAAATATGGAGGTGATGACAATCGCTGGTGAGTAGTTACCAGTAGTTGATGATGATTTAGCAGAGACTTGACAATTAGTAATAGATGCATGTAACTTTTTTAAAGCAATGTAGTTGCTTTAATTTAATATGGCAAGGCAAGTCGCACCTAGTACAAGTTTAGTTAAATTGCAACTAATTATATCTCGGTTGTTTGCAAGCAGTGCTGCTGTAGGGAACTAGGTGGGCACACTAATTGCTGCAAGTCTTTAATAACTATAATTAAATATTATGCCCCATTGTTAAACACCGCGATCATTTTCACCATGTGTGTGTTATTCAAATTCACCAGCACCATTTTTTCGCCAACTCACATCATGAGCAAAAAACACAACTGAACATAATATATTAAACTACTACTACACACACCTTTTCTAAACTTTCCTCCTTTCCTTGTTTAACTTTTTTGTGTGAATTTCCGTCCAAGAACAACAACAGGACATTCCTCGCTCACTCGTCGTCCTCTGCTTTTCTTGAAATCTTGCTTATGTTTTAAAACAAACAGAAAAACTGTAACATGCTAAAAGGCGCAGGAGGTACAGAGAATATTATTATTACTATTATTATTATTATTAAGACAGCAGACCAGAAGAGAAGAACAGGAGAAGTATAAAAGGCAATAAGGCAACAAGATGGGAAGTAAAGATGATAGTAATAATAACAATAATAATAATGGTACTCCTTTTCTCGTCGTCACAACTTTTTGTTCGAAAAAACTCTTTTTTCTGCTTTTTCTGATGATCTCTCTGTCTCTCTTCCTCTAAGTACACTCAGCCAGTTAGTCACAAAGTCAGGAGAACAGATTTTTTGTCATCTACAATCAACACGACAACACGAAGAACTGCATAATATATCCATTGTTTTTATCACTCCCGTCGTCATTTTTTTACCACCACGGCACTTTTCTTTCTCACGTTATTAGTATACGCTCCTCCGAATTCTGCCTATTCTCCCCTCCACACAACTCAACAACACCAGCACGTCACGTTCATATGATAATCATGCCAGTTAGAGTGGAAAAAGGTCAATTCACATGTCGTCGTTGCTTATCATCATTTGTGACGAGTAGAGCAAGAGAGAACAAAAAAAGTTGTAAGGATGAAGGGAATCAGATGATCTTTAAGCATACAACAGCACGTCACGTTCATATGATAATCATGCCAGTTAGAGTGGAAAAAGGTCAATTCACATGTCGTCGTTGCTTATCATTTGTGACGAGTAGAGCAAGAGAGAACAAAAAAAGAACAGTTGTAAGGATGAAGGGAATCAGATGATCTTTAAGCACTAAGCAGTAGTAGTATCAGTCCTGTTGTTGCAGTATTGCTGGTGGTTTTGTACATCGATGATGATGAGATGAGTAGTAACAAGATGATAGGAAGCTAAAGACACTGAAGAACACAAGAGGACAGAATGAAAAACAGATGACGTGACGACGAAGTACTAAACAAATCGACTATTACACTTATCTACAAAAAAACAAGTCATTTTCACTTGTTGGAAATAGATAGCCATTTAAATTTTATATCGGGAAGCAGTATTAAAAATTTAACTAGAAAATCAAGGATCGGCATTTGGCATCATTTCTCAGGATTCACTATGATGATGAATATCGGCACTTTCTCATGTTCAAGTGTTCAAGAAGATTAAGATATTTTTTATTACATATACTTGCTCGTTTCATAAAAAGCAGCAGCAAGAAAAAATTTATCTATTTTTCTCTCTCTTTCTCTCTCTGTTAAGAGTATTTAGATAACTGATTGTGGTTTATCATCACTTTTATTTCTTATCACACGAAACATTCATCATGATGACACATGCAACTGTAAGTCGTTGTTTGTAGTTAGTTGTTGTATTGATGCAACGATAAAAACCAATGACAACTTGACTGATGCTAAAATTAAAAGTTATTATTAATAATATTACTTTAACACTGGTTTAATGGCAAATCCGTGTAGTAGTGATGGAAAGCTACTACTTGTAAGAAGATACCACTAAAAGTGTCATGACAAGCCAACTTATATGACTTTGTATAATATTGATTTACTTTAAAAAGAAAGTTTGTTTTATCAGTACTTTTTAAAACATATCATTATATTCAGTTACACACACTTTAAACAGTCTTTTCAAGTTAAGTGTGCAATATAAAAACACTATGCAAGTCTTTTTTTTCCTTGTATGCAAAAAAAATTTAACTCACTCTGTTCTAGTAATATTTTTGTTGTTATTACTACTATTACTCTTTATTTGTTGCTCTATTTACTCTTCGTTGGCGTTAAAACTGTTTTTCCCTTCACTACCATCATAATGGTAATAATAATAATAATATCGCCAATAATAATGACAGCGTTTCTATTTCGCCTGTCCTGAATGTCTCTTTTATGTCACCAACAATAATAATATTGCTTTCACCATTACCACTGTTGTTATTGTTGCTGCTGCTGCTGTTCCCACTGTTCACTAGTGATGATGATCTGATTATGTGTGAATAGTAGTAGTAGTTATTATCACTCCACTTTTTATTACCCAAAAAGTCGAGATAAAGAGAGCAATAAGTATAATAATAACTTCTCCAAAAAATAATTCCTTGTATTATTATTGTTATTATTATTGTTATTATTCTTATACTTATTCTTTTTACTAGCCCCAAAACTATTATAGAATATTTTTCTGCACAATGGTTGTTGCTGTTGCAACACTGGTGGTAGTACTTGTAGGACTGACTATTTTTTGGAGGAGAACCATTTTCGGACACGTCGTAGTAGTGGTAGTCGCAGTAACAGAACTGATTGTAAATGTCAAAAAAACCCGAACACAAGTAGTCGTTGTTCTTGTTGTTGATAATCCACTCCTTACCATCATCATTTGGCAAACATTTAAATAACACCACAAGTTGAGTCTGACTCTTTCTTGTCGTTGCTACTGCTTCCCATTCGCAATTGTCTCCATTATTGTTATCATCACTAGAAGATGTTTGCATAGCTGGATTCCTCTCTCTCTCTCTCCCTTTATTTCTTTCTACCTTCAATATACTTTCCTCCGTTTTTTGTAGAGAAAATAAATTACACTTGTATATATTTTTATATTGTTGACCATCTACACAGCGACAACTCAACAGCACACCGTCTCTCCTAGGTTGTCGTAGTTGGAGTAAACAAACACAAACCACGTTCCGTTTTTTTCTCTCTACTCCTCTCTATTTCACTCTCTCAAATTTTTCTCTCCTTTTCTCTCAATAGAATACCAGGAACACCATCAATAAACATCATTGATGTACAGTGACTACATACATCCTGTATCTAATATGCGTTTTGCCTCTTTTTCATCCAAAAAATCTATTTGTATTATAAAAACTCTTATTCTTACTTAATATTATTAACAGCAACTTGTACAACAACAACAACTTTTCAGCCCATTCATGATCCTGTTACTACTATTATTGGTATAATATAATTTTGTGTAGATTTTTCCTCCCAAAAAAATGTCTCTCTCTCCCTTTCGCTCACTCTTTCTTCCACTTCTCTACTTCTTCTAGTCTCCTTTAAACTGTTTTAATGTCTGCAAAAAAATGTATAAAACTTTGCTTAGTGTTGTTTCTTCTTCTGCTTACTTGCTGCTCCTTCTTTAGCTGAAAATGCTTAGTTTGTGAGAGAACAATAGAATTTATGGCTGCATCACATCACATCAACATCATCGGGATAAAAGAGACATGAAGCAGAAATTTTTGTGGTGGGTGCTGTGTGTGTGTGTACTTGTGCTGCTGCTCTGCTCCTCCTGTGTTGTGGTAGTGGATTGGATTGGATGATTCTCATCCTCCTCCTGACACAACTGATACATTTTTTTCTTTCTCTCTCTTCTTTTAGTTCTTCTTCTTTTTTTATCTCTCTCTCACTCGCCGTTTTATTCTTCTTGAGTGCTCTTCGCTTACTTTACTTACTTACTTAACAGCAGCAGAGTAGTTGTAGAGAGGCATAAAGGGAGAAGAAAAAAAGATTATGGGAAACGCTGCTGTTGTTTCCCTATTTCTTTTCTTTTATTTTCTCTCTAGTTTGGGTTGGTTTTTTGCCTTTGGATGATTGTGAGTATGTGTGCTTTGTAATAAATAAAATAATATGTATATGTGCTTCCCTTTTTTCGTTCTACCACCATTACTACTCTTTCGGTTGATTATAACGATGATGATGATCAAGATTACAATAAAGATTAGGAGAGAGAAAGATGAGGAGGGGGATCATGATGATGAAGAATATGGTCAGTAGTAATAATAGAACCTAATGGTAATCATAATAGTAGTTTTAGGGAAAAAGTGTGCAACTTTTATGTGGCAGGTTAGTACGTACGTTGCACCACTTTATCCTTTCAAATCTAACCTGGAAAATAAAATTTACAGCGGGCAGACAGCCAGTGCCAGAAAAAGAGAAGAAGAGCGAGAGCGAGCGTGTAGTTGACGTAGTATACATAGAAATAGCCAGAGCACCTTTAGGTTTCTGCTGCTGGCCCTCTTACTTTTTCTTGTTGTTATAGCAATAATAATAATATTAGTAGTAGTCCCAAAAAGAAAAAATCTTTTTTGCAAGTCTTTCTTGATCGTCATTGTCGTCGTAGTAGTCGTTGTGTAGTAGTAGGAATACCTACCAGTGTTGGCTTATATAACGACCAGGACATGCTGATAGTAATCTTAGGTAAGGCGAGGTGGCCTGGCCTGGCATTTCAATTCACAAGGAAAAATAAAAAGGTAAACGATGATGATGAGAGAAGAGGAGCCCGATTCTCTTCTGTCCCCAGTCATCCGTGCAGTAGTTTGTGTGGAGAGATGGAGAAGAATTAAATTCTATAGAATATTATTGTACTACTACCACATCCACTAGTCGTAGAAGTAGTGGCATGACAAGAGAGTGAGAGAAAAAAGGAGTTTTCAAGTGCTACTGCTGCTTCTACTATACTACTGCTGAGGTGAATATGCGAGTTTTCCTCATAATATTCAGTAAATGCAGTAGTAAGCAGTATGCATGTTCTAAAAAAGCAGCAGAAGCAGTAACAAAAGCACGACAAGCAAGAAGCACCACCAGCAGCCGAAATAATAATAATAATGTGTTTGTAGTAAATGTGCATGTGTGTGGATTCCTCATCTCTTGGTCGTCTTGTGTGTTTTTTATATGTAGAGTATTTAGATGACGATGATGATATAATATTTTTGTATGTTATGCTATGTTGTTTAAGCCATTATATGAAGATGACGATGATGATATTTGTAAGCCATTCATATATTCTCCAAAATAAAAACGTGAATCTGTATATAGAGGTGTGTGTAAGCAAGTGTGTATCTGTATCATCTACATAATAATATAGAGAAACGCCAAAAAATAAAGAGCGTGGTGTAAGGTCTTCTTCATAATATTCCTTGCTTGCTCGCTTGAAGAGAGATGATTTTGCTTTTGCCTTTGGAGTAGTAACAGTAGTGGTGCTGGTGGTGGTGGTGGTGGTAGTAGTGTTCAGAAAAGTGAGGCTTTTCGTATGTAAGGTGGTGTGTCAAATTCGGCAACAAGGAGTATTGGATGGAGAATAAGTGCAAGCTGTAGTAGAAGAGCTATGTTGGTGGTTGGTCCTATATTTTGCACAACTAACTGATGATATATATAATACATTATATGTTTGTTTGAACCTATATGACTTGACGACTACTACTTTTTACTATTACTTTGCTTCTCTGATGCTTCCATGTTTTTATCCTTTCAATAGAGAAGTAGTACTAGTAGTGGAAACGGAAACCAAGTTGCTGGTGGATTGGAGTAGATGTGTACACAGAAACAAGAAGAAGAAGAAGTAGAAGAGAAGAAAACACAAATAAAATGCGAAAAAGGAATGAAGAGAGGCTTGCTTCTCTTTTGCTCTTGTGGTGTGGTGCTGCTGCCGTTATTATCGTCGTGACAATATTATATAAGTGTGTATGGATGGAGTTGAAGGAGTGAGTGAGTACAAGTAGTAGTCGAGTTGGAGTATATGTAAGGACATACCTAAAAGTAATGTTGTAGAAGTAGTATATAAGGAGAGTGAAAAAAGGGTTTACAAACACTGTGCACCCAATTGGTATTTAACTTGGCTGACTGACTGCTGCTGGTCGTCCGTCAGTGATTCTTCTTCTCTCTCATCTCTCTAAGAGTACACAAAAACAGTGAGGACGACGACGATGATGATGACGATTGACGATGATATTGATGATGTTGCGATATGCGAATGTGATGCTGCCGTGTATATATTCTTCTCGCAGAAAACAAACCAACAAAGCTAACTACCTACTTACTTTGTTGCTTTTAGTTGTGCTGATTCTTGGAGTTTTTAAGTGAGTGAGTATAGTAGTAGTAAGTAGTCGTCGTAGCAGCAAACAGTTTTGTACAAGTAAAATAGTAGTAGGTTGGCCTGACTTGCTGGTTGTTTGTTTGCAAGTGTAAAGTAAAATGTACATAACCTTTTTATTCTTTTCCTTTCCCCTACGACACGACTACTACTTTAAACGAGAGTTTTATTTTTTTCCAAAAAGGTATACAAAAGATGCTTTGCTCTTGTAGAGTTGTTTTAGTAGTTGTCTGAGTCTGATTGTCTCTGTGTTTCAATGACTTCTGTGTGTGTGTTTGTATGTGCCGAGTTTTATAGCATAGAAACCTGCTTGCATGCACATTATTTGGGAAGAAGAGATGAGGCGAAGTATAAAATGCAAAGGAAAAACAAAAAATAGCAAAAGAGCAGAGCACTATTCAGTTGAGCACCACCAGCATAATAATAAAGTAGTAGTAATGGTAGATGGATGAGATGAGGGAGAAGAAGGCGTGTTGTGGTGGATGTAGTCATTTGAGCACCTACAACAACAACAGCTACACAACATATGAGCAAAAAGGACAATAAAAAGGACGAAAAACGAGAATGCCGTAATTTTTAAAAACCTAGCTGGGATGATGATGATGATGATGATATATTATGCTTTTTTTGCTTCTACCCATAAAGAACACCAGGTAGGGTGAAACGCTCATTATTACTTTAACCTCTTCTGGTATATTTTTCAATTACATTTTAAATAGTAACGTAAATTGAATCATGGCACGTGCAGACTTTAATCAGTACAGAGCTACTTATTCGTAAAATTCTTATGATTTTTCTCTGGAGACATTGGTTTGCCTGCTTTCTCTGGGTTAAGCAACTTTCTTCGCTCACATCGCGCGCTTGCATGCATGGCTTCATGCATTTAGAAACCCTGGCCCCATCCAGGCTGAAATGAATGGATGGACAGGTCTTAAATTCAAATTTTACGGTGTTAAATGCACATAAAATATACTTGTATTTGACCAAAGTGCCACAGCACAAATACTATTCACGCATTCATATATTACATGAGGAAAACGACCACGATAATCATTACAACAAGTACGTCTTTCTTCTTTCTCTCACTCGCTTTGTTGCTAAAAGTTACCACTACAAACCATCTAGATACAACGGACATGTAACAAACACGATAAAAAACTAAAATGCATCAGATAAATTTGCAGAATAATAATATTAATAGCTTGCCACCACTACTAGCAGTAGTGTGCGGTAGTTGTGCCGAAGGAGACACTAACACGCTCTCCATTTCTGTGTGCGATGCAATAGAAATGATCAGTCGACATTATTAGAGGGACACCACATGAAACGTGGAGTGTAGATGACGAGAACGAGAATCTTGGAGAAACATGATCAACTCTGCCGTTTGTGTGTGTGCATTGATTGTGAGTTCTTCGAATCCTGCTTGCCTATTGCTTGTGTGTTTAGCGTTCACGTTCAGTCCGTCAGTCTTTTTTCCAACCATGTCTCTTATGATGATGATGTATGTACCTAGAACGTGTGCGTGGATTTTGTGGATGATCAAGTAGATGAATTGAATAGAGCTCTAGAAGAAGTAGGAGTAGTTGTAGTATGTTCTTCAGTATGGCATCTTTTACAGAAGAAGCAGCAAAGGGAACCCACAAAAACATCATAATATCATCATGAATGTGCGTATATCCTAGAACTAGCCGTACGTGGAAATTCTTACGTAACGCTACTCAACGCAATTGGATGAACCCGGACGTGTGGGCTTTTTTGTCTCAATGTAATTCCCGGAACATTTCCAGGGCTTCTTTACACTAAATCGGGGCAATACTGGATTAGCATTTTCTGAACAGAACCTAGACACTAACAAAATAAAAAATAAACTGTAAATTAGTGTGACAAACCATAGGACGTTTGAGGACTTTGACTCCATGAAAGGAAAAATGATCTACCTAGATGAATATGCAAGCTATTTTGTTTCAGTATGAACAGCCAAGGAATTCCAAAATATTGTGTAGTCGAGGCATTTGTAAGAATTTCCACGCAGATAAGAGTACTCACTTTTCATGTCTACAAATGAAGACGATTTTTTTCTTTGAACGTCTTATGTAAGTGTGTACCTAAGTTGAATTGCTGCATTGGCTTTGTGAACATTATTTATTTGCAAAGCAGCGGATAGCATAGGAGGAGCAGTGAAGGAAGGTAGCTACTAGTATTATTATTGCTATTATAATTTGGAGTTCATCTTAGGAATGAGGATGATTATAATAGACATTTACACGGGATACATTTTTCGCAGATGTTGTATGCATGCATATTGAAAAATGGTGGTGGACATGCAAAAAATGTAGCTATGCATAATGTAGTAAAAAGGTGAAGATGAGGGAATAATAGACTGAAGGAACGACTGTGAATAGATTATGAATAGGTAAGTACTAGTAATATTGTGTAATCGCATGGTTTTTTTCTATATTTGCTTTTTTAAAGAAATGAAATATCATTTTAATTTAGAAATGCACACCTGTACACGAAATGTTCATGTATGGGTACCAATCTAATCTTAGCGATACTATATGTGAAACCTTATTTTAAATGGATTTTATTTTTCAAATGGATACAAGACTGGCAAGAAAACAATACAAATTGACCAAACATAATGGATACGTACATATGTATCAAAAAGATGTAAAATAACATATTGGGGTAATGGTGGAAAAAGCGTGTTGAGTCGCATAATTAACGTACCAATTCATCGTTTTTGGTATGCGATGATACTGTTGTAGCGTTGCTATCGTTGTCGCTGGCAGCAAAGTAAAATAGACTTCAAGCACATATATTAAATCCCAAGGAAAATGACGTGCAAGTGCCATGCAAGTGCACAGCTAGCATAAAACTGTATTGTGAAATAAAGCAAGGTAGCGCAGCGGGTACAAGCAAAGTGTTGTGATGGGTGCATATAAAAGAGAAACAGAAATATGAATACGGGATATGTTATTATGTAAGTTCAACTTTGTCACCTTGTTTGTATTCACGTGAAAAATGAAGGATTCTAGAGTCGTGTTCGTCTGAAATTTCATATCCTTTCTCGGAGTAATAGAAGAAATAGATATGGAGAAAGGTACATGCTTTATGACAACGGGTGAGGATGCATGAGAAACCCTGCTCACTCGCAGTGTAAAAGCTTAGAGATCACAACATGCTCAGTTTCCCTCTCCCTAATAATATACATACGTATCTGGCTGGTGTGTGAGTAAGTAGTAAAACTAAAAAGTAATGTTGTTGGCAACAGCAGCCCTCGTCTTTTTGCTCCCGACAATCAAAAAACAGAGAAGATAAGTGAAACCAAGCAAAAGCAGCTATGCAGCAACCGGCACTCATCCAGATTGACATGATTTTTATTTCAACTATACATATAAATAGGGGCACAATTCAATTCTACAAGTATTTATATATACATAGCTACATTACATAACATGTGTGTAATAATATAGTATTGGATGCAGTACTAGACTCTGGGTAGTTGAATCTATGCGAATTTGAGCGGAGCAGCGATGGAATGATGCAAATGAGAGAGATTTTATTACTATTATTGCACAAGGACGGATGTGTTGAAGCTCTTGTGTCACATCATCAACGTGACTACTACTACTACCAGTGTGCACTATCAGCTAATTTAATAGCAATTTTTGCCAGTCATCAGAAGCAGCAATACTATATTTGCATCAGCGCCGTCGTGGTCGGCGTTGTGGTTGCGAAATATAATTCCAGAGATTTGTCCTCGCTCGTTCCTTGACGTTAGTATTTGATGAGTACTATCCAAGAGTCGAGAGTGATCTCTTTGACTGGACCATGAATTCATGTGAGTTAGTAAGCCTCTGTCTCTCTCTACTCTGCGTATATGTATCTGCTGAATAACAAATATGTTTCGAGTCTAGTAGAAGAAGGCAAGCACAGATAAACATTATCATGAGGAGACTGTGATGATTTATCAATTGAATATTATGATTAGCACGGGTTAGAGACAGTGGATTTGCCATTTTGTTGTCCGTTTTATTTGCTTTATGAACTTGTGAGAAACGGTAGCTGTCCTTCATTAAGGGTGCGTGTCCTAAAATGAGCATGAAAATAATACGCTGTTTTTGATGTGCCTGAAAAGGTTTGAAAAATACAAAAGGAGACTTGAATTAGTTTTAAACTAATGCAATGAAGATAAAATAAATTACTAAAAATATGACAAGAAGTGAGCTAGTCATTTTAACCTTTTGGAAAATATTGACTTTATCGCTGAAAGCACATGTACTTTTCTAATTGCATATTGCAGAGTAATAGTAATAATATGTATGTCCTTGCTTTCACTGAAAACAAGAGGCAAAATAGACAACAGACAAACCTACTTACTAGGACTAAAAATAAAACAAAAACCAATGATCCTTTTTCAAGGATTTTCGTACAGGTATTTTTACTGCCAGTAAGTATTGCATGAATTCCCCACTGAGGTCGAAGGACAAGTGGTTCAATATTCTGTACATTAGGAACTTTCGAAGCAACTAGTAGTTTCTACATTTTGAATCGTCTTTTATATTAAAGCATCATACCAAATTTTCCAGAAAACCCGATTAAATATATAATAGTTTTTGCGAAATATTACAATGTATAGCTGGTTATTTTATGTATACATACATCAATAATAAGGCAAAAATCAAACAGAAATACGCTTTACAAAAGAACTATTTTCATCACAACAGTCTTAAAGTATTAAATGTAAATCAATATAAATTAACAAAAGTCGCTGGTAAAACATAAGTAAGTCAAAATGCCGTGTGCATGAGCATGACAAAGAAACAAAATAAACAAATCAAAAGAACAATGATACTACCAAAGCAGAGCTTGCTTACCTATATAAATGGTCTAAAGAGCTTCCAGACCTCAACAGTCCTACTGAAACAACTGACTCAAAAGGCACAGAAATGACAGATGGAAATGGAGTGATGTACGCAGATAAAATTTTGAAAAGGATGATTTACTCCTGCAGAAAGTGTTTTTCATATGGCTCGATGACATTTTGGTTAGAATAAATAGGACAGCTAGTAAAGAATGAGTTTTAGAACCGACAAAATAAAGAATATGAAGAAAATTTTATTTATTATACTGTTCTATTTTGCAGGTATTTGTTCGTCAAGGACAAGTTTTAATCAACACCCTGAACAAATTATTATAGAAACAAGTTTATTGTACATAAAGGATGATGACGATACCGCTGTAAATCCCTTCCTTTCCTCCCTCGCATCACAGCTTTATGTGTTTCTATATGAGTGACAGATTGTCGCAGGGTGAAAGTAAAATTAAACCAGCCTCCGGACTCTTTTACACAAGTGAAATGAAATGGCCATTACGTGTGTGAACAGGAAAGTTGGCAGTGCAACTTACTCATGTTATGATACGAAGCTGTGTGTATGTGCGTGGTGTTGCTAATAATATTATTATTATTATTCACAAGAAACGAAAAGTCAATAAGTACGTTCCATCCTGGAGCACGTACCCAAATAGGCACTTGTACGAATTCACACAAACAGGGAAATGAAGAGAAGTATAAAGGGTTCGTCTACGTGGAAAAAATATTATGCAAGCACAAGGGTCGTCTTCTTAGCGGTCACAACGGTGGTAATGCTAGTGAAGTTTCCACCGACTGTTTGTCTATTTGTGCAAAAAGACTGTCACTTGCAACATCATTATCGATACATTTTCACACAGCAGCAGCATTTCATATCAACCTACAAAAATATAGCTACTACTAAAAATACTACTACTTTACTACTATTTAAGATGTATTCTCTTTGTTGATCATGGTAGTATCTCTTTACCACCACTGTTCATTCATTCCTTTAAAATGTGTGTACCGACCGACCAAGCAATAATAGCAGCAGCAAGTCATCTTCCTACTCGCTTTTCTTCTCCATCATCTTTCATCCTCTAATGTGCATTTGTATTAGCAGAATAATCGGCTTTTTCGCTTTTTCTCGTCATATATAGATGGTGATGTTAGGAGGATTTATTGGGTAGTAGGTGGCTCTCTGCTGGCAGCATGTCGTCTATTATTATTATCATCTTTTTTTCGTCATGTGTGCCATGTGTACCATCATCTTACCAGGCACAACGGAGGAACGAACAATATGCATTATGAACTTTTTCGAGAGAGAGAGAGAAAAAAAAAGAAGAGGCTCATAAATATGTTTCTTTTTGCCTTGTATGTCGTTGTGTGTCTTACATTAATCGGCTTTTTCGCTTTTTCTCGTCATATATAGATGGTGATGTTAGGAGGATTTATTGGGTAGTAGGTGGCTCTCTGCTGGCAGCATGTCGTCTATTATTATTATCATCTTTTTTCGTCATGTGTGCCATGTGTACCATCATCATACCAGGCACGACGAAGGAACGAACAATATGCATTATGAACTTTTTCAAGAGAGAGAGAAAAAAAAGAAGAGGCTCATAAATATGTTTCTTTTTGCCTTGTATGTCGTTGTGTGTCTTACATTTTTATACTTTTTGAACAATGACATCGTCATCATCATCAGCATCACTGCATCCCAAAACCCCAATCTTTCGTTTTACGACGACAACTAGTATTAGACTTTAAGGCTTTAAGCTACATTTTACACTACGTATACATGATTCTTACTATGATGACGATGACAGACAACAAAACGAGTGTATTTTTTCTTTTCAAAAGTACGAATCTAGCGTTATTATAACCACCATCTCCACTACTCGACAAAAGTCTGTATGTAATAATAATAATGGTAGTTTGCCTGCGTTGTTGTATTTATAATTTTATACGCTGTTAATGCCGCTACGCCAACTTACTGCCGTTGAATCTCTTTCTGCTTCTATGCTCCTCTGAATTAAAAGGATTATTGCTTTTATACAATGTTCTGCTGCTGTCCGTTGTGGCAAAATGATATGTGACGTATGAATCTGCATTATGTATGTTATGAATATGCAATAATGGCGTTTGTATTTTCATCTTCATCATCTCCGAACCGACAGCGATGACTTTTCTTATCATTTTGGCTTTTTGAAACAAAAGGCAAAAAAGATGACGAGAGGTGAGGCAAAATAGCAGCAGTATTCATTCATGCCAACATGATTATTAGACACATAATCATTATCATCAGCATGTTTCCCTGTTATACTTTTACATCCTAAAAAACCACTATTATGATCGTCTTGATCATGTCCTCTGTGAGGAGACGAGTCTCTCTTCTGATTGTGAGTGTTGTTGCGTATATAATGTTTTTTGTACAACAAGTAGAGTGTCATCATCAGCGTTTTTTTCTTTTTTCATCAAACAGACAAGCATGAGAAAAAGAGTGATGCGTGCAAAGTGAGCAGCATTTTTCCTGTCGTAGCCGCTCTCTCTCTCTATCTCTCTGCATTTTCTTGATAATAACAATAATATTCTATTTTGTGACCTATGTTACAATGCCATTTGGAGTGTTTTTCTTATTATTGCAATATAAGGACGCTTCTTATGTATGAAAAATACGCACTGCTGGATAAGATGGCATTTAATGTAATTTTTTACACGCTCACACTCTCAACAACATCAGTGCTGGGATAATAATATCTAACATTATTATTATCATATAGGTATCCGTCTTCGTCTGTCTATTTACTTGTTCTTTTCCTCACTACTGTCAGATTTCATTTTAAGAAGCCGGAGCACCGAAGATGACTTTTTGCGTTGGTATTATTATGTTTTCTCCGACAACAAACCCAAGACTTGTTCTCATTTATTTATTTTCTTCATAGGACATACATCTAGGTATATATCTTTCCATTTACTGTTTAGCACATTTCGTTTTTTTCTTATTACGGCTGTGTAAGCATTTCAAATGTCTGCATGTTATAAAATAAGAAAAAGAAAAGTCTACTTGAATTTGTAATAAGAATGGTGACGATGATGGGATGTGCACCAACCTCTACTGTTAACTAATACACAATACGATGCAATCTCAAACCAACTCCAGCTTTTCCCTGTCGTCATTCTGATTCATGAACCAACCTTTTAGGTGTAAATAAATAGGTACGTTAGCGTTGTTGTCGGCGTCGTCATCATCATGAGCATAATATTATTGGAATCATCATCACATATACGCAGTACGAGCTTAAACGAAACAGCTGCAGTAGACTAGCACACCACTGGTGTGACACCCGCAGTAGTTGGCATGCTTTACCTATACAACCGCCCGAGCACGCTCATCATTATAGGTACACAATATTTGCTAATAGTATGTAATGTGGAATCGTAAAATGAAAGAAGGGCAATGAAAAGAGTTGATGACGAGATGGAGGAGATGAAATGAAATGAAAAAAGGACTCAGTATAATTATAGCAAACCGTCTCTCTCTTCCTCTCTTTCAAAATAGGCATACATTATAATGATCATATTAATGCATGGATAAATGCACCTACATATATTATACTTTATGATGTTTTATATTGAAAAGGGAAGGAAATCTGCGGTTAAGAAACCGAAAGAAGAACATTTCACTATATTTGTCCCGTTTTCTTCTTCTTTCCATCCTCCTCCACACATCATCGTCATCATCACTGCGTGACTCGATTTCTTCAAGTAAATAACAATCAGAAGGGCTACAGCCAGATGAAGGCATATATCTTTACTTTCTTTTTTATGCCTTTCCCGTTTTAAATCCCACTAATACGCATTTGCGGGTGTTGGATGGTTTATACTTTAACGTGCTTTTTTACTGTCTTTTCCCTTCTCCAAGTAAGCCGTAGCTTATTTTCTACACATGGAGTCATGTCCACCCGCATAACATTTATCCATTTTTGCTCACTTAACTGGGATAGTGGGGCAAGCTGAAGCATTCCTTTTTTTCTGTCTTTACTTTAAAATACTTTACTTTTTCCATTTCTCGGCAATCACATAAAATAAAAATATACGGTCGTGGGTGGATTTCTCTCTACCTTTCACCAGGTGCCCCCATATTCATAACGTATCATTTTTTTCCCTTTTTTCTTGTGAAACCCCTTTTCAGCTTATATAGAGAATGCTCCAAATTGAGAACCTCGTTGCGGTTTTATACTAACTGCTCGAAACAGCATTCTTTAAAAAGATTTCGCAAAGTTATTATAAGCTAAATCATCTCTTTTCTTCCGCACCTACGATAAGCTTGCCTACATATTTTCTAGTAAGTATATAGCAGCAAACCTAACCATTCCGCCTAAAAAGAGAAGATTTTTTTCTTCTACAAAACCGAGTTCTGTTCTCTCTCTATCCATCCTCTAAACTCTGCTTCACAAAGAAAAAACTTTGCCATGAAAATAGCACACAGAAAAAAAACGTATTACCCGGAGCTACATAGTAGGCAATACACAAACTACCAAAAGGTGTACATACATACACATGTCATATATTATTATAAATATAAAGCTATCTTATTTCTTTTTTTTTCTCCCTCTCTCTGTACTTCTACTTTGCTTTAGCACCAGTATCGGAGTAAAGGACGACGATCAAGTGTTTTTCCTGTCTTTTTCTTCCTATATATAACAAAGTGCTGTTCTCCTTCTTAAGTCTTTTTTTCTTCATCCTTTTTTGCCAACATACTTAGTACCGTCATCGTCGTCATCATCATCATCTACCTATCCTCCTCCTCCTCCTTCTCGCCATGCCATATCTGCTTATTCTTCTTTTTAAAAGAAAACTTTTTTCTTGCTTTTTATTCTCCCGTCTCTCTTTTCTTTTCAAATTCTTGCTCGCTCTCATTCTTAGTCAGTCAGTATCAAGAAGATCCAAAGGCTTGCTCAAAAGTTAGTAGGCCAGGTCTTTTCTCTGTATATAACAAAAGTACATTCCTATTATACACATAGAGAGACAGACCACCACCACAGCGCCGTGGCGTGTCCGTGCCGCGTGTAGATTCCTCTCTCTTTCTTTATTTTTTGCAACTTCCCCTCCTTATTCCGGTGTAATAATGCTCTTCATCGGAGGAGAAGGAGAGCTGTTTCCTCAAAATGTGGGTAGTTCTTCTTTTTTGCATATATTTTTCTTTGAAAAGATGAGATGATGCCACGGTTGTACGCTTTTTTCGTCTTTGCTCTTATTGTGGCAGCGCGTCTGGTAGTTGGTGTAGTGTAATATATATAAAAAAGTAGAAAAGCAAGACAGATAGAGCGTAGTAAAGCGCATTTATTGGAAACTTTTTCATAAAAAAAACTTCATTTATGTGTGATCATGCTAGATGTTATGTCTATTTGTCTTCGAATAACTTGCCTAGAGTGCTATGTTTAGAAACTAAGTTAGCGTTTTGTTTACTAAACTGCTACTACTTTGCACTGATGATGATGATGGCTCTTGTTTTACCTTGAGATATCCAAAATGTATATCATCATCATCATAGACACAATGCATCACACAAATTAAGTACGTTTTTAAACTACATAAATATATTATGTTTTTATTATTCAAGTGATATAAACAAAAATGTGTATAAGCTTGTTAGCTCTTTTTTTGTGCCTGTCTGTCTGCCACAGTGAAAACTCTACTTTTATGCGCCGTTTTTGTTTTATTATTATATTCACAAAGGTGTTTGCCGGAAAGGAATGTATGCATATCATTTCAATTTGGACCACTTGGATTTTTTGCAACGAAATGATTGTGTGTATCTATGTATTGCATAAAAGTAGGTGTAAACATTAGTAAGTATATTTTTATTGCATTTTTTTACACTGCTGTGTATTGTACAAGTTCTCATCGTCAGTTAAGTGGTAAACGAAAAGCGTACTTATTACCTTCAATTACACAGTATTGTTACACCCCTTTTCCTTTATACAATGTTAATTCGTCGTAAATGTGCCGATATGCTTTATACATGTAAAATTTACATTTGGCCTGTAAACACTTACCTTTTTAATTGCTAATAATATGATGTTTAACTCTGTTTGCTACATTTGCTACATTTTTGTGTGTCGATAGTGGATAGTAAATGGTGGTCGGCAAATAGATAAATTTGTCCAGTCGCCGCCCTTGCATTTTTACAAGTGTTGTTGGGTTGTAATTGCATTCGTATTTCAAAGTTTTGCATATTATTGCTGATAATGACAGCGAGTATAGTCCTTTTTCTTGTAGCTTTTATGACACCACTCTTCCATTAATTCCATTCACACAATTTATCTAAAAACATGGTGTAGTGAGCAGCATCCAGCAGCAGGAATAACAACAACAAGAGCAGCAACATAAACTGATAGTTTAGGTTGGGTACCTAGACGAAATTTTAGCTTCATGATCAGGTCAATTACTTGCGACGATGCCAGTTCTTTGAGTAATGTATCCCTTTTGTGGAGCGTAAACGCTGTGCTGCACAAAAAGCAACGCAACGGTAGACCACAGGGTAAGGTAACCAGAAGCAGAAGGAACACCACCTTTCAAGCCACAGTAACACCCGAGCGGTAACGCCAAAGTTGTCATTCCGTTATCTGTGAAGTGAAATGAGATGTCTTTGGTGTGTGTAAGTATGTGTATTCCGTGATGTGGAACAGAAAAAAACAGTCAAGTTTCCTCTTTGTTGTCCTTTATTTTCTCAACACAGGAAAAAACAAGTAGTAAATGCCAAAATGTATTTCATTGTTTTTTCTTTGCCCCTATCCCTACGTGTTTCCCATGTATGTTCTCTTTTCAGATGTAGATATGTTCTTTTTTTAGTTAAAATTGGTATAGACTCTGGCTATGACGACAAGAACATATTATTAATAAATACATAAATAAATAAATAATGATAATAAATGTACGTACAAACAAATTTTTGAATGCATATTTTCATATCACAGTCAACAGTCACAGTTTCAGCTTGACTTTCAATAACTATGTGCATTTTTGCAATTCATCTATTGAAACATTGAAGATTGAAGATATTCATCTTGAAACCAAGGTTTTTAATGCTTTCAAATTCACAGGGAGGTGGCCAAAAAAGTTGTTGTTTCTTAATGCCTTTGTTCAAATCATTTCATCAGGCATTGAGGTATTATTATTTTGCTTGTCAAAAGTTGAAAGAAGAGACCATAAAATCCAAGAGATATGCGAGTGAGATGAGAGGGGCTTTTGAGACTTGGACACAATTTATGATGGCATGTTTGTAATTCATAATGTGCTGCATAACATAAATAATATATTTGATCTTATCATTTATATATAATGTAGTTCTTTGCACTTATTTACTTGTTCTGTCCGGCTCGGGTCCTGCTTCTTATTATTATGACTGCATTACTACTACCAACACTAACAATAAAATCATTTTTTGTGGTTATAGTGCACAGTTGCTTATAAAGTTGTATGTAAATTACTCAAAAGAACGCTGAACAAGAAACAGTAAGAAGAGCAACCGTCCTCCTCTGGTTAGAAAGTAGCAACGAAAGAGAAACCAAAAAATACATAATTGCACATTGTATACTTGTATAACCTAGCAGTCTGGTCGCAGTACTCCCAAAAGTCTCACTAAACGAGAATGTAACGCTGACACTACTAAAGGCTCTGAAGCATTTCACGAAATGAACATGAGAAGGCAATTTTGAAGTTGCCATCCTGCTGGTCTCTTGAGTTTGTACAATTATATGTTGCACGCAATTTTTAAATAAAATTATAAATAAATGCTCTCTTTCTGATCAATCAACCAACACCTTCCACCTATGATTAGAATATATTTAAAAAGAAAAGAAAATAATAGCTCGTTTGATGATTTTCATGAAAATCCCTTTATTTATAATCTTTTTTGGACACAGTCACAAAGTCACATTATATATAGGTAGGTATATGTATAATGATAATTGATAACTTTGCACTTGTTATGAAACACATGAAAGCCAAGCATACACATGCCTAGTCTTTATGGTTAGTCATCGTTTTGGTTGAAAGGATGAGAATGAAGGATTTCAAATTGAAAAAATATGGGTATAAACACAATTAGGCAGTAATAATTAAAGCAGGCTCCTGCTGTAAAAAGCGTCTCTACTTCTACCTCTTACACTTACCATCACTCCATTTCACTACTACATATATTATTTCATAATCATCTCCTTCAACTTTTGTCGTGTACAAGAAGTGAGTGAGATTACGGACAGGACTTATATCACACAGTCAAAGATAGATAAAGTAATGGTAAGCAATTTCTCTTTAGTCATTGTCATCCTCAAAGTTGTACATCTCTTATTCCTAATGGTTGCAGACAGACCTACAGTAGCATCACCATCAGTTAACTCATATAACTAACTAATTC
>JAANSP010000546.1:0-20358 GCA_036850745.1 Homidia socia | reverse complement strand
GATTTCCTTCATTTGTATTTTATTCAATAAAGCTTGATTACCTAATTACCTACATACAGTGGATTCTTTTTGGAATTTCATTGGCCATTATTCATGTTTATACCTACCTTAGGTGGGCTTACTTGTAGAATGTAATAATAGTACAAATTGTATACATTGAAAATTTAAGAGTTTTTTTTCGTAGTTTTAACCATTCTCATATATATCAACAATGATAAGTACAGATAGTAACAGCTAAATATTTACAGTAGTTCTACACATGTCTTACAATTAAGTACAGAGAGAAATATAAAGAACATTATTATTGTTATTTTATTCTGCTACAAAATTGCTATTATGTAAAAAATTAACATTTTAAACCTCAGGTCATAACCATAGCTGACAAATATATGTTTCATAATACATACATATTACAGATGCATTCCCACTATTTATTAAAAGTTGCTATAATAGCTGTAAATGTTTAAAAAAATCACAAATGAACTGATTGAACTGCTTACAAAACTATAGCATTTTATAAGAAAACTCAAATAATGATTGCTGCATTTGATGACAACTGAATTGGAAAATAAAGTGTCATCTAAAAAAGGTTAACTAACGAATTCTGCATGTTATATTGTGTGCCAATGCATTGCCATTTTGGGAAAAAACCCCCACCTACTTTAAATATACAAATCAGTTGAACAAATTCAGTTTTTGTGTAAATGTAATCTTCATTCATGAGTAGGAAATGTTAGCTCAGTTTGGATGATGGGTTGTTACAATAGAGATTCTACGTAGCTTATACAGCTCGCATAGTAATGTACGTATTTGGTAAGTTAGTCCGCTAAAAATTGCTATCTCTGAATTACGTATTTACTTATTAGTTTATCCTTTCAATTGAAGTCGATGATACAATAATAATAACATTAATATTTCTGTGTGTATTTTTTTAAGAAAATAAAATTAAACCCCATGATGTTTACACCATTATATAACTCTATTAGTGTGCTAAATATATATCTGTGTGTAATAAAATGATGAATTTAAAGTTTCATATTAAGTAACAAAGTCTATAAGTACTTTCTCCTTAAATGTACAACGACAATGTGATTGAAGAAAATAGTATCAATAACAAAAATGATAATAATAATAACGAAATGTTCATTTTATATTTCATGCACGTACTGCAGATATTTTTTTACTTGTATTTGTATACGGCTGAGATGAGATCTATGCATACGGCGAGTGCGTTTTTGTAGAATTGTCTGCTTGCTCTTCTATCTCTAATATCAAAATCTAATTATTACATATTAACGACGTTTAATAGTATTACAAAGTTAACTTTCTAAGTAGTTTTTGGTATGTCTACTACTTTCGTCGTGCTCGTCCTCCATGTTTCACTTGAAGTATATAGCTAACACCACTGGTTTCCTACTTTTTTGTAATTTTAATCATCAGAAGCATTTTATAAACTTTACGATGCAAGCAATAATGGAAATCTTAATTTTTAAAGAAAATCATTTCCCGATTTTTTCTGTACAGCAAAATTACCCTTTTCACATAATCTAACTGTGATTACAACTAGCACAACTAGCTATTAGAATTGCCCATAATATATGATTTTGTATTTCTCATTCTTCAAAATCCCAAAATTTTACACACATGTAAAATCTGATAACCATTTACTAGCCTTTCACTCTTGCATTTTTTAAGCCCCTACCTATGTATGTATGAAAGTATGTGTGTATATGTTTATTATATACCAGTTTGCAAATCATGACAAAAATTAACTCCTCACAAAACTGCTTAGAAGTAACAACGGAATAAAATTGATTTAAAATAAGTAATCATTTACCTGACTTTTCTATTCTAAATGAAGACTCGTGTTAACTTGCAAAAGTAGTAATGTACATTCATTCATTCTCAATTTTTTAAGCTGCATTTACTCATCTATCTTGTGTATGAGTTTATTTGTATCATTCAATGTAAAACACGACACTAGATGCACGTATACACGTAAATTAGCTATGCAATGAACTGTTGCGTTAATCGTTCCTTACATTATTAAAATTATTGTTATTTACTTTATATTTATTTATTATTTAACTTAAAACTATCAAAGTACAAGTAGTGACGTATAAATACCATTAAGTATGACAAAACACATAACAATATAGTAGTGTAAACTGTGTACTGATAACATACATAATATTGCTTGAATATAATGAAAGTAAATTTTTTACGTATTCCCCATGTTTTAGTTTGCTTGATTAAAAGTTTGCATTCTTTCTCTGTTTTTATAGCGCCTAGAAACTTTCATAATGTCAATGTACTAAGTGCTTAATGCAGTTAGCTTATATGCATTATGTACAAATTTTCCGTTATTTTTATTATTATTGGATTTATTCTGTTATGAAAATCTTCTTTTGTCGATTTGCGTAAAATTTTTTATACAATGTTCAAACCAATTTTTTAGTATAATATTCTCTGGAGATCATGATATATTCTTGCCTTATTATGCTGCTCTTCTGTCTAGGAAAAGTGTACAAGTTATTCTGATCTTTAGTATTTTTGCTATTGACAACAAAGATGACAGCAATGTCAAAAATCTGCGTTCATATTTTCATGTGCATCGTTCAGATCAGAGCTTCGAAAGCACCATATATCATACTCTTCTCTCGGCATTTCTCAAAGTAGCTTAGTGGGGATGATAATTACAACGAGTGTGTGAAATGTCTCGAGTTTTCGTTTGCATTCCTTCAAACTATTTTAATTTAACAATATAAGGTGAATTTTAACCGTATCACTGATCCAACATTAAAACATGGTATTTACGTATTTGGCGTTTTCTTTTTATTAAATTGATTATTTTTTTTACCAAGGTAGGAATAATAATAATAGGTTGCTGTGTAAGGTGAGCTTAACAAATATCGAAACAATAATGATAATTCTAGTAATATTGTATACCTGCACACATGCAGAGTCGATGACGAGTTATCATGGTGATGGATGATAGCACTACAAAAATTCTTGACAAACTTACTCATTTTTATTTGCGTACAATTCATACGTTAAGTTGTACACTGACTTTTTTTCCGGTTGTTCAATTAAATCTAATGATTGGAGCAACGATGATGATTCAGAAACCCAGAAATGCTTCGTAGATGCCTCTTCTTGCTGAGGAGTTTCTTTTTACTTGAATTACCATTACCACTTTTTGAAATAACCTAAATATGGATATACGATTCCAAGTAACATAATATTATGTTTTTACATATTATAATAGCATAATAGATAATGTAACTATACATGTACTTATCTGGATTTATAATATGTATTTGTTTATCTATTTACACACTAGTACGCTTTCGTCGTCATTGTTTTTGTAAGTGGAATGAATTTTCGAAAGAATGGTATTTACCGGTCTAAAGTGTATAGTGTATGGATTTTGTTAGTAATTAAAGTATAAGACTGACGATATTATTTAGAAATCTTCTAACAGCTTGAGACTATTGGTCCAGTCGACTGGAATCAGCAGTCGTGTGGGATGATGAGGTGAAGGAGAGATCCTCAGCTAGGTCTTCGTGCTTGTCCATCAAGAGATCGTCGTGGTCGTCCCTACCAATTGATTCACCGTCAGAGGACACTCCGTAGCTTCCACTCATGTCTCCCATGTCCATCTCTCTTTTCATCTGGGCACTGAGACCTCTTTCTGAGCCACAGCCTCCCAAATGGTGGTGCAATCCATTGGCGGTTATGGGACTTGTACTTTCGTGTTTTAGTCCACCTGGACTTCCTCGTAGCGACCTAAGGGCACCAAATATAAATGCTCTGTTGTAAAGTAGTTTCAAGTTTTTATTAAATTAGGAGGAGTAGGGTTGTTGAAATTGGCTACTAATTATAACCTAGAATCAAGTGGTGACATGGGCGCCTGATCTGGACTCACGCTTCCTGTATTAACTGAGCCCACATATGGTAAGCTGTTATCCGCAAGGGCAGCCTAAATTTAAAAAAATATTGTTAATAATATTAATAATACTAAAAATAATTATAAAATAAATAAACGAAAAAGAAGGAAGTTGACAAAATTTTTAATAGGTTACCTGTAAGCTGGCATTGATTGCTTCTCCATAGAGAGTTGGACTTTGAGTTAAAGTAGGGCTCTTGGATTGCATTCCCCTACAGCGTCAATAAATACACAAATATTCACCATTAAACCCAATTCTGAGACACATCGCATGTAAATTGTGTAAAAAAGCTAAAGTAGAAAAGTGAATTGAAAAAGAGAAAAAGTTTGGCGAGTGCAAGTGACACAAAATGCGAGAGAATATTGAGAAATTCGGAAAAAATCGATGGTATATAAAAATATGTAAATATTAGGATAAAAATGACGTTAAGAATTATTATTAGTAAAAATATACACTAAGAGTTGGGACAAGAGTTAAAAAATAAGCAAAAGTTGTAAAAATGCACTGTACAAAAAGGAGACATGATGTATAAGAATATACAAATATCAAAGAGAGAAAGATAGAGAGAAAGAGAAAAAAGAGGAAAAATATTTTATTTTTATTTTTAAACACAGCTCCATTCCTACGGACGGACATGACATGACCATGACATTTGAACTTGAGCGAACACGACTAGTAAATATTTGAACCTGAAATACTGTAGTACACATTTTACCACGATATCAAGAAGAGTAAAAATATGTAAGAGCTTGTTAAGCATACTATCAGATTGGTCACTTTTCCACCATTTTCTTAAATGAATTTAACTCATTGAAAAAGTATCAACCGAAAACAAACAGTACATTTTATTTTGCAATGTGGAAAAGTGTCCACCAACAATAAGTGTAAAAGACTTCTTGCCCCCAAGTGGTCATCTTAAGTACCTGATAAACTTCTTGTGGCATTAGTAGCAACTTCCCAAAGCGTTATTTGGCTCATTGTTAAAGGCTGCACCAGCAAAGCTGACCAAATCAGCTCTTTTAATAGTAGGTAGGTACAACCTGTATGCTTTCCGTTTGAAAATATATGCAGTAGAAATTGAAAAGAAGGGGAAAAATGCTTGACCACTTGGTTCGTTCAAGTCAATCAAATGCTTTGCACATAAACGTAAAGAATTAGAGAAAAAGAGACAAAGAGAGAGATTTAAAAAATGGAAAAATACAAAGAGTTAAAAAATGTATAGTAGGTAAAAAGTGAAGATGAGAGGAGAAAAGAGAAAAGTTCAAAAATGTATGCATAAATGGGTATACGTAACGTGAAGACATCTTGGCAAAAGGCTCAACCTTGTTTTGTTAGAATCTCACGATATGTTTGCAAATTGCACGGTCAACGACAAGAGTAAAGATGATAGATGAAGTGGTGGTATTACAAGGGTGGAAAAGATAATATTTCAACAAGTTATTTGCTGTCATTCTCCTGAAAAGTTATATAGTAGGCGTGGATGCTGAATTCAGTAAAATTACTCATTGCTAATCTGCTGAAATGCTCTATAGAACTATGTAGCCTAAAAGTGTCGTTGGTAGTTTTAACAGTGTTCATAAATGTGAAAACATGAAAAACCCATGTATGTGTTTTAATGCCGTGTTCATAAGTGATTTGCATATTTATATTATGGGAAAAATGGTGATTGAGTGAAGGATCAACTTTTTATATTAAAAACTTGTAACTCTAACTTCTATATTAAGTAAACAAAAAAGTTTAAAATTAAAAAAAAAATAAAACTTGTTAATTTGAAAGGATTGTTTTTTTTTTGAAAAAATGTCAAGGCGTATGTAACTGTACCAAAATTTTAATTGGGGAAAAATCTTTTCTGCAAACTACATTTTTATTTCTTGGTTGGATTTTTTTCTCCTAGAAAAGCTGTTATGCAATCTGAGCTTACTGTGCAGATGGATGGTGGGATGATGGGGAGGGTGATGGGGTTGGGTCATACTTCCTAGGACGACCTCTTGACAAATGCCGTCGCTTGACGAACTCGGCATCATCCACCATCCAAAAAGATCCAAAGTCATCTTCATACCGTTGGAAACACTTGTGCAGGGAGAGATTGGTGCGGATGGCGTTCTGTGTACACATACCACCAAAAGACATAGAAACAAGAGCACAACAAGTAGAAAAAGAGGGTGAAAGAGAAATAGATACAGAGAGGGAGAGTAGAAAGACAAAGAGATTTAGAAAGAGATAAAGAGACAAAGAGTAATTAAAATATTCGAGTGTCGAAACGCACATAATAATGACAATGTCATTATTCAATTTGACTAGAAGGAAGAAACAGAGAACCAGGACTTGTGCTTGACATACTTTTTTTATTATACCGATTTTTTGCATATGGCTTGTTACATTCTCAGCGTAACATTTTGGAATACTTTCTTGGTCTTGTAGTACAAAGGCTTTTTTAAGTTTACCTTTTATTGTTTTAATGCATTCGTACAAAATGACAGACTTTTGTGACAGATTTTGTCCGACTGTAGATTTTAAAAAATGGATGTAAAATGAATTACCGTGCTTGTTGACCTCGCGGACATCATCTTTGAAGATGATGTGGTATGACTTTCAACTGATATTTTTAATAGAAATAGTACGGACTCCATGCATAGTCCTAAATGCTAAGCAAAGCAAGTTTATTAATTCTATTATCTAACTGCTATGCTAATTTAGCTAAAAGTAGAAACAAGCGGTAGTATTAGGTTAAATATTTATAAAAGCATATGTACATGTTGACAAGCGTTTGTTTGTCGTAATTATGTTAAACGGATTTCCGCTTTGACGCAACACATTGTAAGATGGCGCATTATTTCACAATCGGCATTAGCGAGGACAAAAAGAGAGAAAAAGACAGACAGTGAATGTAGTAAAAAGATTATCAGAGAGAAAGAAAGTTTGAAGTAAATATTTCAAAAAGTCAAAATTGTTCAAGCTTGTAAGAAAAGTGGAAAATTTGACGTGGCAGCCCCTTTTCACAAACTTTGCAGTATGTGTAAGTAAAAACGTATAATATTATGAAGAGAGAGAGAAAATAGAGAGAGATAAAAAGAGAGATAAAAAGACGATATAAATAGGTAAAAAGTGATTAAAAATCCAAAAGAGTTAGAGAGAAAAGACAAATAGGTCAGTAGTAGTATTTAGAGAAGTAGTTGTTTAAAAAACAGTAGTAGAGAAAGTAGAGTAGTAGCAGAGTGACATGACATTTCTCGCGCTGAAAAATGTCAGAGGACCTTTTCAACATTATTTGGCCTCACACATACCCTGTACTGCACCGTTGCGGACGGCGCTTGTAAAATTCCACTTCATCCACTGTCCATACTGCACCTTTGACGTTCTCCACTCGCATGAAACATTTGTGTAATGACAGGTTGTGTCGCACTGCATTCTATACAAAATCATAATACACACTGAATGAAGCAAGACAAAAACGCAAACAAAATATTGGTGTCACAGGAAAGAAAGAACAAAGATGGTTGAGCTAATTTATTCTCTCGGTGCTGCTGCTGTTGTTGCTTCCGCTGTTGGATGATCAGTCCAAAAAAATGTTGTAATTACTTTATCATACGGAGTAATTTCATTATTATCGCTACTACTGTTTGCACGCTCTGCTACTAAAATGCCAACTGCTGTTGAAAGGATGGCATTTCCAGTATTGATTTTGCTCAAAAAAACTAACCACATCATTCTCAAACGAAATTTAAGCTTGGCAACTATATCGCTAAAAGTACTAAATTTATTTTCATAACTACAACAGCCTTACCCACGAGTTATATTATAGCAGCATGAGAAATAATATTACTTTAATAATAGTCATACTTAATCATGACAATCCTGGTAAACAACAATAACAACAAAATTGTGTTTAAAAAATAATATTATTTTTTTACGAATTCAGGTGTTTAGGTATTTACATTCGTTCCATCTAGCTACGTGTCGGCTGCTTTTTTTCTTTGTCAAAAATGTGCTTGCCTGATGCATAAAAAATCTCAGTTATTATTAATTTTCATTTTATTTTATCAAATACTATTTTCTAAATAACTAAAAACTGATAACAATATACTAATTTAGCGAAAGCACTATGAACTTTGTAATTATTTGCGCAACTGCGTTTGTTTTATTTTTATTTGTTTGCTATTTTAAATTTACGTAATCTGATAGTTATTAAATACTTACGGAATACAGCAGGTATTTTGTTAAATTAAAGTTTACCTAGATTATCCTTTAATATGGAATGATATTTTGATGATGGACTTTTTTGAAAGTAATACTATTTTGATTTAGCGGAAACCATTGTCAAGTGCCTGGAACGTACAAAGTTGGTTAGGAGATAATCTCCATAAATTGATCAAGAACAGCATATTAAGTGGAAAAATTGATAGCTTCTCTATGTTAAAATAAGTACAAAAAGAGTGATCATATTTTATCACGACCAACAACACAAAAGGTTTTCAAATTTTCGGAAATCGTCACAACATTACGCCATCACCACTTACATTACCATTCACATTTATTTTTTCACCACAGTTTAAATTCAAATTTTGTCAGTGCTGAATTTATTCATTGCGTTTCTACTTAAACAATCCACACATGGCCATTACCACCACTAAGACATTTCCAACTGTAAATAGGTAGATCAGCTAAAAAAAGTTAAGCAGTATCGTAGTAAAAGGAAACGCCGTCAAGAAAGCATTTAACATATTATTTTTTCCCTCAGCTTTTGCCTTTTGCTGTTTCAGTATTCCATGTTCTCACAGTCGTCAGTCAGTAGAGTAGTGTGAGAAGAAGGAAAGTGAAATGAAAGAGAAGGAATAACAAAGAAGATCTCGATAAATATTAAAAACGACTTTTTGGTCGCTACTCTCACTCTTCTTGTTTCTCTTCTTTCTTGCTTCTACAAATACATTGTTTGCTGGATATTTACCCATCTTTCCTTTGCTTGTTTTCTTCTTCCACTACTCATTCTCGCTCTTTTTCTATCATGTAGGCCGATGATAATAATAGAAGTGCTGAATGCGATACGATACGCGGCCTCTTGTGTTTTTATGTGTGTACAATTCCCGTCTAACCAACACACAGGTCTGCTGTTGGTGATGCTGGATATCTCAGCAAGATGTAGTGAAAACTTGGTTAGATAAACGTAAGCCTGTTAAACCTTCTTCTCGCTTTTCCTTTTTACACGCTTACCATTCCTAGTCTGCTTACCTACGTCTACCTATCTATCTTCCACTCTTACAACAAAAACTCTCAAGATGGGCTCAAGCAGGAAAGAAGGGAAAATAGAATAAAAGTTATTCTTGTACACTTTCTAGTATACACACACGAATCTCCATCATCATCACCAATTCTTTACTCTTTCTCCCTGAAAAAGTACAATAGCTTTGTATAAACTATTTACCATCATCGTCATCACCAACCCTGCTGCTGCTTGCTCTTTTCTCCACAACATAAAAGCCTGTTTAAAAAACGTAGTCCGAGTGAAGGGAGCAGTAGCAGCAGCAGAGCAGCAGCAGTGATACTTTTTGCTACTTTCTTGGACTACCAAATAAAATGCTTTACTTATTCGCTTCTTGATTCTCACGCATAGCGGAGCACTCCATTATTCATAGGCATTTGCATATATATTGGTTGCATTTTTGAGTAAACAGTGTCAGGTGTTTACACATTCACAGTGTCAATATTGTCTAAGACTCCATTCCCTTAATCTTAAGAAGCAGTTGGAGTAAAAGCAAACAATCCTTTCTTTTTTCCATGCATCATCATCAACATCAAATGTATTTACATGCAGATATTATTGTTGTTCTGTTAAAGGCTTTACTACCAAGCTTTTCCAAGTATGCTGCTGTTGCATATACATACTACCTACTACTAACTAAGCAGCACCAACACAAATCATAATCACCTTTCTATTCGTCGATTCATTAACATATTTTTCAAAGAAAATACCAAATTTTCTTTTTCGTGCTTGCGAGCGCAAAAGCTATAATTTATAATAACCTCAATACCAAAAGATAATATTTTGTTCAGTAGTGGTGATAATGGCAAGTGATAATATTCATATAAACACTAAACACGAATACAGTAATTGCAACTAATTTAAAAAAGTAAACATATCATTGAATTTTAAATCAATGGTGTGGAGAAAGGAATGAGTATAATAATAGCGATGCCGTACAACCCTTACACGTTCCAAGTATTGACAACGATTAAAGCAATAATTACCATCCTCATTAGTAATGTACTATTTATTTATATAGAAAAGTGTACAATTTTTTACGTCAATTTTAACGAAGCGACACATGATCATCATATCATCATTGTGTAAAAGACAAGTGATTTACCCATCAAAGTCAGGGATATACACATATAAACTTTTTATATCGTAGAGTTATTTAGATTCTTTTTTAAATCAGTTTATAGGCATATACAAAGAGTGTGTATCTCTGTATATTATTACCACCACGCTTTTTTGTATGGAAGTGTATATTAGAAAAATGGGTTACCTTCCACGTTGCCGCATTTCTCCGGAAGTAGCAGAAGGTATTTTGGAACCAGTTGTAAATCTCATTTAGGGTGAGTTGCTTGTCTGGGGATTCGATGATTGCCTATAAAAAGAGGATTTAACAACTGTTATTGCGTCGTTAGTGAACAAGAATGGGACATTCAACTTGACTATCTAAAAGTTTCTCGAGAGAGAAAAACTTGGAAAAATTATATACACTAAGTGTTATGTGCAAAAGCTAGCACTAGTGCTACCATTACTACTACATACGCTTTGTTACTTATTTTGCTCCGGGTAATTTAGTAATAATAGAGAGAGAAAGAGGAGCAATGTCACAAAAAATAGGGATGATAGTCAACTAAGTAGGGTTGCATATTATCGTAACAGGAAAAGTGATAGTTGTGTAGTAGCAATTACAATATACATAACATTGAGAGTGAGCAAGGAGAAATGCCATGACGGCATTTAATGTACAAATTACATGGCCATGTATATAAATGTATGTGTGTACATATGTATATATTCAGTACACTTACCTGTCTGATTAGGGAAGCATAGGTGAATGGTGGTCTTACGTCAGCAGATTTGTAAAATTCACGATTTCTCTGGATTTCTGCAAACACAAAGAAAATTCTATTTAGTTTATTGCCGTCAGCCAATAACAATAATAATAATAAGTACGAGACGAGATCAATGCCATTACTACGATTGTAATCATTATGAAAATGGTGATGTGCTCTGTGAATACATGTATATTTAGTGCTGAAAGGAAAGCGGAAATACTCTTGTTTTTTATTTGACCTACTCTTCCACCACCACCATCATCATCATATTACTACCTTTTCATACTTACGTCACTATATTATGTAAATATAAGCAAATACAGAATAAACTATATACTTGTGCATCTGGACATATTTTTTAGCTTAGTCAAATCTATATATATATATATATATGTATAATCTAAACGGTAGTTAGTACCATGATAATAGCTGCACCACTTATTCCGCAGCTTACTTTGTACTTGCTGCACTGGTAACCAAACAGAAAGAGAGTCATAACAATAATTACATTTGGCTTAACAAATTTATTTCCCTGATAAGAAGTCCATTGGGAATAAAAGTATATAGAAAAAAATAAAAAGACTTTTCCACTCATTATTATTGATTCACCTCGTCGCATTAGCAGGCATAGTAGTAATGGCAGTAGTAAAAGACATTAACTCACTTTTCCTCCCAATAAAACAAATACTGTAGAAAAGCTACACACGGCAACTATACCGCTTCCAGCAACTTTATACAAGTAAACAATTGATGAAAACGAGCCGAAACTGACTACATGACGATTTTTTGTTCCTTTTTTATTGTTCCCGTTGTCTGTTTATATACACTACACAAATTCATGCTCAACCCTGGCGCAAAAGTGCCACTACTGCTGCTCTGCTCTGCTATTTATTTGTGCAAGTAAATGGTTGAGAGAAGACGAATGAGAGGAAAGTTGTAAACATAAAAATCAAATGCTGCAGGAGATAGAAAGAAAAAAGTGCAATCCTTGCTTTCTCGTCTTTTCCCTACTTCCACTCCCCTTTTGATTTCATTCTGTACAGAAAAAAACAACCCCTGACAGCAGCAAAAAAATAAAATTCAGTCTGATGCTCTGGGGAGAAACGAATCTTTCGTGTGTGTACTACACTCTCTACTATTATAATGATGTATTTTTATATCAAGCATACAACTTTACGTTTTTTATAGCTTGAGTAATTTAATGACAAGAAATATAAAAGAAAGTGTTGTTTAAATAGTTTACTACGGTTTTTCTCTTTTACTTTTACTAACTATCTAGAAGAAATAATAACAATAGCTTAATAATATCTCAGCAGCCAGTGTCCATTTCTATTAATGATGACAACTAAAGACCTGTTTTTATAAAGTTGTTTACGACTGAGAATATATACGTACGTACTTAATAGGTGTACAATAGTTTGTTTAAAAACTTTAACAACGACCAATATAAAAAAATGTAAAAATAGCTTAATAATATCTCAGCAGCCAGTGTCCATTTCTATTAATGATGACAACTAAAGACCTGTTTTTATAAAGTTGTTTACAACTGAGAATATATACGTACGTACTTAATAGGTGTACAATAGTTTGTTTAAAAACTTTAACAACGACCAATATAAAAAATGTAAAAAAATTTTACAACAGGAAGGAAAAATGAACAAGAATCAACGTGTTTTCAATACTTGAGTAATTTCATTACGTCCCTGTTTTGCGGTATATAAAAATTGTAATAATAATAACCATACTCACTATACTTTTTGCTTTTAGCACCGAATTAATGTTAAATGCATGTAACAACAATTTAGCTGGAATTGCTTATTCCTTTCTCCGCTTTCGTTTTTTCTTTTTGTGTGCCGCTGCATAAAGTAGTTAGCAGTGGTAATATAATGGTTGATAGTGACTGTTAACGGCCCCTTTTTTCGTTTTTTTTTCTCTCACACGGCAACAACATCACGTTCAGTTATTTTTTTACTGCGTGAGTGAGTGAACGCAAAGAATGCAATGACGACACGATACTAAAGACACAAGAAGAGAAGTGAGTAGTGCGAGATGAGAGAAAAAAAAGACGAGAAAGAAAATCTTCCAGAGTACAGATGGTAATTGAAGAGGCTGAAAAGCAGATAATAAGGAATTTTTATGCATCAAACGTCCAGAGTAAATTATTTGCAAATGCTACAGTTGAGCCATTACCTCAAATCCTAGACATTTTTCTACGGATCTTGTCTGAGAAAATGACAGCATTACAAGTCCATTATGGTTAAGAATCCTTAGAAAAAGCTCGTTAAAGAATTCACATTCATGGTTCGCAGATTCTTTCCTTCCTACATATTAGATACTTACACATACCTACTGCACCACCACCACCAGTCTATTTCCCTCATTTTTCGATCATTTTTTTTCAACCCATGATCGTCCTTCTTTTTAAGTTCGTACACACGGAATGGGTAGTAAATATTATATGCTCTTAGCTCAAACCATCGAAATTTTCTTATTGAGCAATATTATCATCACCACGCACAACCATATCATATGGTGATCATCAGTATACTTTAAGAAAAAATATTATAAAGAATACCACAACAACCCTTTTACTTTCTCTTGAATGACGGCAACGACGACGACGAATACTACTACTGCGGTTGATGGTGATATGAAAAAGAGGAAACACCTAAATGGAGGGTAATCATCAAGATGAGTGTAGCATGTAGAGACAGGAGGGAAACGTTATAGAGTTGGTGGTTATGATGACGGTAAAAATATATTGCATAACTACACCGTTTACACAACATTTTTTTCTTACTCCCCCATGTATCTTTTTTGGCATCAAAGTATTAAGATCAAACATTGTTTCTACCACACCGGCTTCTCCGTTTTTCCTCTCTTTCTCTTCCATCTCGAAAGAGTTGCTATTATATTAGTATCGCCACTTAAGTGGAACATTTAATAGCCAAAGCGTTTTATTTCCTGCAGGTTGGTTGGTGGTGGTGGTGCTGGATAGGTGAGAAGTGATGGGAGAAAAAAAAGTAAATCACTATTTTTGGAAAGCCATCACAAGTATTTTTACGTTCTTGATGATGATGATGGTGGTGCATAATAGAGGAGATAGTAAATAATCTGTGTATTCGTTTGAAAAATAAGACAGGGGCGACGGGCATGCACAAATAGTTTGCATAGTGATGATCGTAGTAAACATTAGATTGACAAAAAGGGAATGCTCAACGAGGAGAGATGAGATGATGGTAATGTTATTGATATTGTTATCATTATCTGAAGGAATTGGGTGGAATGCTTAAAAATGATATCATTTAAATGTGCCCGTTCAGGTAAACAGGGGGTTTGTGATGATGGGGTATCGAGTTTTGTTCGTGATTTTTTCCAAACTTGTATACGTGGTCCAAATGGTTAGTTATTATGAATAGATTAGAATTAGGAAATTTTTCGGTTTTTAAAGAGTTACTAAGGAAGAGATATTTTACTTTTGAATAGAAACTTGAATAGTAATTTTATTTAAATGTGTTAAGATATTTCGGTTGTTAGTAGGTTGACAATATGTGACCTGTGATTTTATCGGTTGCTCTATTGAACAAATACGACCATATTTTTACTCATGTAGTCAGCTATTTGTTGAGATTAAACAGTTTTTTCATAAGGATAAGAAAGTTTAGAGGAGTTAATAGTCTACAAAAATGAACAATTTGTTCTGAAACCTCAACTTCGTACCTGGCTCGTTACTTTATCATGCACTCCATTTTTTAGAGAACAGCCTCATTTTAATCGCTACATACAGCACCACTATCCTCGTTCCAGATTACGAAACCGCGAAACAATGCTCGTAAAAAGCACGCATTCCGTCCAGTTGGTTACTTTCTTTTATCGATGAGCACGGAAATTAGAAACTGACTGCAGAGTATGTGTTGATGATAAAGGCAGCTATTGCATGTATACATAATCGTATTAACAACTCCTCACATTATCATAGTAAAATGAAACGGCAGCAACCGCCACTTTTTTTTATGCTACATACAAATTTGGGTTTCATCTCTTCGTCTATAATCATTGCCTGCCAACATTTCCTTTATTATTCTGAAGGAGAGAAGCAAAAAACGGGGCCATAGTACCGAGTAGTACTAGTCAGTGGTTCCTACATTTTGTTGGTATTATTATTATTATTATCGTCATCATTATTAACGTCTTGTATAAAGTTGACTGACTTCGTCAGCAACTATCCACTTCAAAAGTAGAGATGCTAAGTAGATGACAAAAAAAGTCATGTAGGAAGAAAAGATGAGAAGAAAAGGCGGTCTATGTCTGTTTTAAAGGACAGAGAATGGGAGTTGGAAGTAGGAAAGGAAAGAACAAGCAGCCTTTTTCTCACTCGTTCCTTNTGTAGTGAGCAAGAGAGGGACGGAGGATGAGCAGCAATGAAATGCAATACCTGAATTGCATAATTTGCTCTAATTTCTTTAAAATTAAAGAAAAAGCGTTTCCTCCACGCTCGCGTACTACTACTACTACCACCACCACCACCATATACATGTACTTTTCCTTCCCAACTTCTTCCACTTGTTCTTCAAGTGCCTTTCATTTAGCTTAATGACAGCCTGGATGCCAAGGAGTTTTTAGATCTTGATGAAGTCATTAAACTTTTGAGCGACTTCCACACATCAGTTGTAATTAACAACGAGCGGATAGCATCGCAGATGTTGGTCCAACCAAAACACATTGTCTATCTTCTAACACTTCTTCTACTGTATACACTTATTTTTGTATACCAGCAAAATAATATGCATATTATGTAGATAGATACACATAATAAATATTGTTATGTTACCCTGGCGTACTTTCACCAAAAATCACAAAACCACCACCAGAAGAATATGCGTAGTCTCTGCTTACGTACGTATGTGCATGCACATTATTTACTGTATTATACACCGTTTTCTCTTCACTCTTTTCCTCCTCCAGCGAGAAAGGTACACACCATTTCATATTATCTTTCCGCCACCTTAAAAAGAAAACTTTGAAAAGATAGAGTTTACCTTCACCGTCGTCGTAAGTGTATGTGTGTGTGTTGTGCGAGAGAGAGAGAGCGTTCAGCTTACACAATCGCTATAATTTTTTCCACCCTCCGTTAAATACTACTTGCATACTTGTTCCAAGCTCTTGTTCTGTTACACCGCTGTAATGCATGGTGCGTGGTTTAGAATAATATATAACACACGCCTAAAGATTCTCTAATCGTTCTTCCCAACAAAATTCTTGCTCTTATATTTTTTCCTATCTCCTCCTTCCATCAACCCAACACAAAACCACCCCATCATACTTCCATCTTCTCCTCCTTCTACTCTATCCTTCAACTCTTGTTTTTTTTCTACTCTAAAAATTCCACTTCCATTGTAACTTTTTGTGTCCCTTGATAAAATACTGTTGTTAGTGTACACCTTGGGTTCTCACCACCACCACAACTTCATGCAATAGTGCTGCAATAACACAAATACTTTTACACGCCAAACAACACACCTCTTCCGCTGCTTCAAAAACTTCACTTTCTACTCACGAAGCTAAACTTTTTTCTTCGTAATTACAAACTAGTGGGACGGGGACGACTATTGCAACTGTACGAGTAGAGTGACTAGCTTATAATTAGATATTATGACGAACAACACTTATTGTGATTGTGAGAAGGAAGGAGAACTCATTCTCAATAAGAGCGTGAGGCTTCCGCAGGGAAACTATTTACTTTTTCCATGTTTTTCATTCCCTTCACACATTTGCCTTAATTTTGACTTTTGCCTCAACTTTAATCAAACTTTCCCACTGGTAAAATAGTAATAATAGTACTGGCTAGCTGATATATAAACGATTAAATGGCCAATCTTTTAATTTCTTGCTTCAACTTTTCTATTGCTATTATTATCTTTAATCCAAATTGTTTAGTCGGTACATAAAAATACCGACTACATAATAATGGGCATGTCCCTCTCGCAAACATATTATTGTGTTTCATGTTAAACAGTAACACTTTAATGGTCATGTCATCATTCCGCCCTCTCTCTCTCTCTCTAAAACCACACAAGTTTCCTTTATGCTTGGATATATGCATTTCATTATACAAAAGCTAAAATGATTCATAGTTTTATTTTATTTCGTACTTTACGTTCAGCCTTTAAATTTCTTTTGATAGGCATAAAATCATCAAAAGTGAATCTCTGCGTTTGCATTTACATATCCTGAAATGCTTATGTATTTTTTACTTTCTCTACCTGACCAAGTCTTCTTGACTCATTATTTAAAGTCCATAAACTCATTGCATGTTCTCTGCACACTGTGTCTACCAACACTTGTGTCAAAATAAAGAGAGCTGGAAAAGAAGCAAAATGAATGGAAAACAGTAAAAACTTGACTGTAAACATTTTTAGTGGTGATGGCACCATTGTGATGGCCGCACAACTCTTGTTCCTGGTATTCAGAAAATTTCTTTTTGTGAATAATAATAATAGTATGTTATGTGGTTGAAGGAAAAAGACTTGAAATATAATAGATACAGAAAGTCTAGCAGGAAATGCCAAAGTATTCTTTCTCTCTAATTTCCATCATCGTCATCACTACTTTCATATAATATCTTACAAACAGACAACAGTTTTAATACCAACCAATTACAAGCCCATACGAATACCACTACTCACTCGTCAGTCAGTCAGCTCCTTTTCTCTTGTTTCCTCTAAAATCTAATAATATCTTTTTCACTCGCCTTTGTCTTTGACGATGGAAATTAAATAATTTAATCAAGAATCAGGGTAGAAATTTTCTACTTGCTGGCAGCATCACATGCACAAATTCAGTTTTTATTCAAAAGAAAAATAAGTAAAATACGAGGAGGTAGTACAAGAGCCGTATAGAGACACACAAAGAGGAGAAGAAGAAGACGCAGTTTACTTTGTGGGATGTATGTATGTATGCATCGCGATAACTGTATAATTATATGTATTTGGTACACATTATATTGCTAATAGGAATGGGTAGAATAATAAAACAATCGTTGAGCATCTCCTTGTTTGTGTCGGTTTGCGTAAGGAAATGCTTTTAATTCTTATTTATTCAGGAGGAAAAGAAAGACGATGAAAAGTAAGAGAGAGTAGAAGAGAAAGAGAGGGGATCATGATCATGATTGATGACTCTACTAAACTAAACCAAGGTAACAGCATGATCAAGCAAAAGAGTACACATCCACGTAATATTCCACATAGTCGATGGTGTAGATGCTGAATTTTTGGTCGTTGTGGTGGAGGTGACGTTAGAATATGATTATATAATTGAAGCACATCAAAGTATAATAGTAGCAGCGAATCAGACGAGGTGTAGGGACGCGCATTAATTGTTTGTGTGTAACAAAAGATGCTTATGAGAATAGTGTCTAATTGGTGATGGTGATACTAATTAATTTACTTTATACGTAGCGATATAATAATAAGCGAAAGTGAGGAGAACAGTTTATAGCGAAAATTTAATATTTCATGTTGAGTAGGTTTCCTGTTATTACTATCATCGTATTTGTAATCGGAAAGAATATAAATAGATGGGTAAATATTTTTATATTTGACGTTGTGCAACGAACGGTGGTGCTATAATAAAATATTATTGTGTTTTTTTATTTAGGTAAGAATGGTGCAGGTATAATTAAGGATCCTGCTCACCTTGCTGCACATCTAGTCCTGCTCTCTCCAGCAAGTAGGGAAGGCCTATTAGACAGTCAGCAGCGTTAAAAAGAAACACATAAATTGACATGAAGAACCCGTAATATATTTTGCATTTCAAATCATTTTTATACTAATATATTTTGCAAGTTGTGCAGAAACAAAATTTTCTTTTGGACGGTACTTTTAAAAATTTGAATTAAAATTTTCTACATTTTGAGGGTGCTTTTAAATGAATAGATTAGTCACGAGATTATTGCCGTTAATATAATTTTTAAATGTGCAGTTAATAATTTAGTAATGTGAATGAGAAGGAATTGCTCAAAGGAATGTCAAGTCTCACCTCCAGATAGTGGAAGAGATGCTTTATCACTAACACGTCGTCTCACAGGTCCTGTCATGTTTGGTGTTGGGGGCTGCAAAATTCCCGGAGAGCGACCACCGACTGCGGCTGCAGCAGCAGCTGCTGCCGCTGCTGATACCAATCCAGAAGGTGACAGTCCAGGGAGCAACAAATTAGGGTTGATTGGCATCTTGCCCAAAGGACCATTTCCACCTGGAGCACCAACGTGACTGTTTGGTGGGCCTCCGCACAAGGGATTACCACCGTTTGAGGATACCGGCACCCCGTGACAGTTTGGGGGATTCTGGGGACCAAAACAAAACTTCGGGTAGGAGAAGGGATAGACTGTAAAGTATGTCAGGGAAGGGAAATACGCTGTCTTACGCTTTGACATAGTCCACTCACATGCTCATTTACCCCAGGGGGAGGATTCTTTGGTGATTCCGGTCTCATCATTCTTCTTTCACTATCACCACCAACGCCGGGTCGCACATCCCGCTCTTCTCTACCACTCATCGGACTGTGGGCCATATTTTGCTGCTTGTTCATGTGAAGATGCTGCATCATCGCCTGTAATCTATCTCTTTCCTTTGCCAACTGAAGCTCTAACTGTGATACTACTTGCATTTGAACTCGAGCTTGGGCTGTGGATCTGTCATCCAGGGTGTGCTCCGTGTTTAAGTGTCTGAAATGGAATCACATTTTTTTTAAAAAAAAGAAAGAAAGAAAGAAAAACACCCTTATTTTTCATCCAAAATTGACTTGGTATTCCAATAATAAAAATCATGGTACAGGGAATATTCTGCTACCAATGATGCAAAATATCAAACGTCATTAATGTAACTTTGATTACACCGGTTAAATGTACTGTTTCTAAATCAGTTATATAATAAGCTACCGCTGGTTCTTTGCTGAAGATGTTGATGAGGTTACGCCAAGCAGAAAGTAAGCAAAAGTATGTATAACAAATCGAATGAGTCTGCAAAGAACGGAAATAAAATCACTGGCTTTATCACCCAAACAGTCTTTTCCCTTACTCCTCTAGTCAGTTCCCCATCTTTATTTTACTGGGTTCATTCTGCAGATTCTGTAATTTTTTTACTTACTTGCCGACGTGAACAATACAGGGAAATGAAAAAAGAAAGGGGTTTATTCAACGCATTCTTTTTTTCCTTTTTCTCTTTTTCCTTCTCACCCCCTCGAAATAAATCAGCAGAGTTGCCTTAATGTGCCGTCAATCAGATTTGCACAGTGGATATTTATCACTTCTCATGTGGAAATTCCA
>JAANSP010000545.1:0-16365 GCA_036850745.1 Homidia socia | reverse complement strand
CTGAACGGTGCAGACCTTGCAGTTTTAATAATAGCCGTAATTTTTGGACTGATCTCAGTACTGGCCGCCCTAACACTTTTTATGTCAACAAATCTGGCAAGAAATCTATGCATTTTTAGTGCCTACGATCGCAAATAGGTATTCTCATAGTTGTAATTTACTATTTTGTTTTTTTTCTATAGAAAAATGGTCCAGAGAGAAAGCTGCAGATGACACGGTACTGGATGCACTGCAATTTGTTCACGATTACAATGACCGTAATAGAATTATTTGCAGTGGTTTTAAGTTTGGAACGACCTGCCAGAATTGCCATTCCTATTTTGGGCTACATTGGGTTCCGAGTGGTTGCAATTTTTTGCTGCAGAAAAATGGTCCAGAGAGAAAGCTGCAGATGACACGGTACTGGATGCATTGCAATTTGTTCACGATTACAATGACCGTAATAGAATTATTTGCAGTGGTTTTAATATTGGAACGACCTGCCAGAATTGCCATTCCTATTTTGGGCTACATTGGGTTTCGGGTGGTTGCAACTTTTATTGTGAGACAGTCCTTGCGCATTATGAGCCCACCACTTGTTGCTACACTTGATCCCATTGAACTTGAGGAGAAAGTAAGTTTTGGGACCTATAATTCTAGTGAAATGTTCGCCAAATACCATTTAAAAATGTTATTTAGTTTTAACTCCTCTGGTTTTTCAATAAATTTTACTGTTTACTAGCGGACCCGGTTAAAACAATTTGGCAAGATGTCATATTATCAGCGTCGCATGCAGCCAGAATGTCGTGCCACCCTACAATCTCCAACGCTTAAACTTGCACCTTATCGAGGTGAGGGGATTTCACTGCCAAGCTGTCAGTGCATTGCACCAGAAAAGAATTAAACTTGTGTATACAACACATCTGAGCGCATGAAGTGATTAATTTAATCTACATGATTATTAAAATAGCAGTTAAGGTAATTATTCGAATATGGTGATCATTTTGAGTTAAAATTTTTTAAAACATTTTTAAGCATGCCCATTTTAATTTAATTTACCGGAGTAACATGAGATTATCGAATAAAATTTATTGTTGCCACGCTAATTCATGTTTGCATTACTAATCTTACAAAACTTAGTCGTACGATCTGTACATTGAAAAGTGATATAAAACAATCCAAAACACTTGCTTTCATGCTCAGATTCTATGCCAATGGTGAGTATTAAATATATTTATGAAACGTATACGCTGATGTCAAAAAGAATATTTTTGGTAACTGTATACAATTTAGAAATAAACGAAGCTTAAATAAAATACAAAATATGTTACAAATACATTGCTAATTGCTATACGTTTTTTAGGCATACCCAAAACTATAGATTTAAAAAAAACAATATTAAATACCTATTCACGTAAAACATTTTGGCTAGGCCAATTCTACGTCCCTCACATTCAATGTTGTAACATGCTTGGAAAAATTATTTGTGAAATGGTCCCCAACTTTATGCAATAAATAAATAAGTAAATCAAATAAGTTTCCAAAGTTCCGTCGTTATATAACTTTACCGTGATATGTGATACTGGAAATATAATAATAAACAATAAATAAAATAGTGGAAAATTGCAACGAGTGTAAATACTTATGCAATTAGAACGTTCTCAACCAAAGAGTTTATCTGACCTTTCAAACCAGTCCAGGCTTTTTAGGAAATTTTCCAATACAAGATGAAGAAAGCGTCCTTAATTAAATAAATCTTTTTTGATCGAAATAAAACTAATTTTGTAATACAACAAAAAATTAATATGACGCGAATATAATGTCAGTCTTATGAATGCTTTGATTTTTTTATAATGAGTAAAAAAGGTTCAAACGTTAGCAGTCCACTCTGCTTCCTTTAAAGGTGGATTTATCGTAAAAATATTCTCATTTACTTTTGCATTTTTATGCTATTTCTTCATTCGTGCTTATTTGCATTTTGTTGAAAAACTCCATAAAAACAAAAAAAAATTATTCGGTTTAGTAAATGAATTTGTTGTACAACAAATACTTAAAATAAGAGTTGGCTGGTTGGAATATAAATGCTTTGTTATTTTTCGGAACAATTCGTTTAAGAGCTGCGGTCTAAATTTGGCTGCGCTACTTTAAATGACACACTCTTGATTTTCTCATTTTGGATGTAACATCTTGGAGAAAGTTCGCATTGCATTTAATTAGACTGTTATTTCTGGCCTAAAATATCTCAACATTTTTTGCAAGCAACAAAAGATGCATCAATTTTTCTTCATTGCTCGCATCTGAAACTAACAGATATTTTGCACAAATAATACATTCGACAGAAAAGTAGAAACAATATTTAGGCACGTCACCGAAACATGTTGGTCAAAATACATAAAATTTTGTACGGTATGATAGGTGATTTTTTAATATGACGATTACGTTTACTGGACATGAAATATTTTATGCGACTCTAAATATTCTTGTTAATAAGCAATAAAAGTAAGTAAACTTGTCATTCACGCGGAAAAAATTATTTTTGTCGCTTTCAAGTTGCTTTCACCTTTCCTATCTAACTGTACATTTTAACTACTAAATGTCAATTTTTTTCCACAGCATTAAAATGCTTTCATTCGTTCCCTGGTTTTACTTTTCAATTTTCAGGTTGTTGGTCATAAGAAAATGCACGTGTAACGTGTTCAATAAGTGTCGATTTCTTACGTCTATTGAATAACTTTTGTTTCAAGAGATGTAAAATTTTTTTAACGACATGTACAGTTCTAAGTAAAAAACAAGCAGTTGGAATCCTTTATGGGATTTTAACATTTATTCAAAGGCTTTTAGATATAAAAGAGATTAAGAAGATGCTTAATTTGATTAAATGCAATGACATATTTATTGTCATTTCATCTAGTCTTTAATTTGTCAAACTAAAGTTTTACTAAATGCAAATAATTAAAAACATTCACATGTTGGGATCACGAATTCAGTTTTCTTAACTTCCATTTCTTGCTAAAAAAAACCTTTCGTTTCTGTGCATGTCAACCAAAACTTGCACATGTGCCGACTTATTTTTGACAGCACAAAATATTTTCATAATTATTTCTATTTTGGTTGTTTGATTGAAATTTGTATTATGATGAAAAACTAGCTTCTCCAATCTAATGGATAAGTAGTAGAAGGTAATTAAAAGCGTGTGTTTGCCGGGCGACGACATTAAATTAAAAATTGAGCAAAGGCAAGTTGTTAGAAACTATTTTTAGCAATACATTTACACTTTCTAGTTTCTAGTCATATCAAGAAATATCCGGTGACATGCGAAGCAACCGTGTGAAAGCAGAAGGAAAGAGGTGATGACATGTTTGGTACTTGTTATTGGTTTTGTTGTTTTCTTTTCGAAAATTGGACCAGGTCGACAATTTGTTTTGTTTTTCTTCTTGGAACTGCATCCTGTCACGTATTATTTACATGAAGGCCATCGACATGCATAATAAGATTTTTCAGAAGCGTAATATGTAATGTATACTCATCTCGAGTTGTCAAATGGAAGCTTATAGCAAAACGTTGCAAATCTATTATTTTCATATAGAAAACCAAAAGTTTAAATTTCAGCAATAATAATTTCCTTGGTTTATTAAGTATCATTATAACATCAAAGATAAAAGTATTGCAAAGATTTTTTGTTAAAAAAATGTACTGGCCCAAGTTTTGGAGCGAAAGAAAAGACAGTTGGAATTTTTGACGGGGTTTTCAGCAGTACGATTTCACTAATGATATTTTGCTGCGTGATTTATCCAAAAGTCTTTGTACAAAACATTCCTGAAAAGTTGTTGGTGAATAGGATAGAGCTGGATGGGGCAGAAATTACGGTTTTAATAATGGCCGTTATTCTTGGATTGATTTCTGTACTGGCCTCAGTAACTTTATTTATGTCAACCAATCCTGTAAGACAAATGCGCATTTTTCAAAATTAAAAAAACCAGCTAAAGTTGCTAATCTACTCTTTTTTCGCAGAAAAATAGTCCAGAGAGAAGGCTACAGATGACAAGATACTGGATGCACTGCAATTTGTTCACGATACTAATCACCGGAATTGAATTGCTTGCAGTGGTTTTAAGTTTAGAACGTCCTGCCAGAATTGTCATCGTTGCCATTCCTATTATGATATACGTTGAATTTCGGGTTATTGCAACTTTTATTATTCGAAATTCCTTGAACAATCTGAGCCCTCCTATGGTTGCCCGGTTGGAGCCTAATGCACTTGAGGAAAATGTAAGTTTCTTATGAAATATTCTAATATGTTGGATGACACCGAATGCATTTTTGTAATAATATGTTCCTAGTGCTCACCATTTTTAATAATTTTAAAAATTAGCAGGCAAAGAAAAAAATATACATGTTCGCTGGATTCAACCGGGTGGCTCGACAATCTAACAACAACGAAATGTTACCAACCACTTTGTCCTTACAACGTTGATGTGTTGAGATGAGATTTTTCCGTTGATTTTTCATGAATTAATGAATATGCTATTAAACCATTTCGGGGAAATCAATTTATTGACAGAACAGCTTTGCTGGTGTAGTCTTTTTAGGATAAACTAACAAGCTAACAAAAGTAGTTGAGAATGCACGTACTATTTCAATTAAAACTTTAAATTTTGTTCAGAAGTCTTATAAATATCACTTATCACTGTTCATCATATATCTATATCATGCACATATCAGTACAACAATTACTTTGCTACTAACATGGAATAGTTTTTATTTGGTAATTTTTTAAAACTACTTTCCAAATTTGAGAAAAAAGTTATATTGGATTCTATTTTGAAAATTTAAATGAAAATCAACCGGGATATAATTTTAAAATCAAAATTTTTATTGACTACCAGAGAAGTCAGATGTACGAAAACACACTTTGGACCAAAATGATTTTTCGTAATGATTTTCAGATCGGACTGGACTCACTGGACTATAAAGGCAGGCAGAGATGATGACGGTCAAAATATAACATGCTTATCTAATCATCTAATGGGGCTTAAACAAAACTCATCAGAGTGGACTGAAAATAGCCATATACATTTAGGTAACGGCTTTGTCAAACGATTTTACATAAAATATGTGTTGTTTTCAGTTATGAAAAATAAAAGTATAAAATTATATAGCATTACATAACCACCTTTTCTGTTAGTTTCATTTTAACGGTTTACACAGTTCAAATTTTATTAATGAAAAATAAAAATTACCCGCTGACATTACTTTGTGTTTACCTGCTGTTCTTGGTTAAAAAATCCAAATTAATTGTTTGGTTCTTACAGTGTCCCAAAATGTGTTGATTCACATTTTACAAGAGCTTTTAAGCATTATAAAAATTGCCACTTTGTGATAATGAGACTAAAATACTCTTCTTTGTAGGACTTGTAAAACCCAGAATAATAATATTTTCGAAAGCTTTACCAAATGAGGAGAAGAAGAAAAACAAAGAAAGACTTGGTGGCATTGTAAAGTATTTGTCACTTTTCGGAATTACTCGTGTTCTCTTGTCGTGGTGGCCTACATTTGGTTTAGCATCTTGGAACCATAAGCTGTCTACTTGTTTGGTTTGGTTTCACGGAGAAAGTTTATCAGACAAAACGTAGAATTATGTTGTTATTGCATGTGCATTTCAAATATAAATTTTTCCTCTGACCTGGTCTCAACTCACTCAGTGTGTTTTTCTTGCCGCTGGAGATGGAGACTGGCAAGGAAATTAATAAGTTACCTATTAGAAAAATATTTAATTTTGTTTTTCTGTTTGTTCACTTCACCGTTGATGCATCAAAATAACTTAATCTATTCTTATACAATTTTCTTCGAAAGAAGTTTAACGTGCACTATTTCTGTCTGTCTTTGTAGTTGTCTTTGTTGTACTTGGGTACTTACGGTTACAGCTTATGCAACCTAACAGCTGAAAAAGACTGCTTTTTGACAAACACGTTAAAAATCCCGTGTTTGTCAAGTAACACTGAATTTGGAACAAAATTACATTTACATTTGAATATAATGAGAAATGTGTAAATTTTCTAGACATGAATATAATGCTAAACGAAAATAAGGGAATAAGTACGTCATTATATCGCAAACCAATGTCTAAACATGAATTTGTACATTACTTGTCATGCCACCCAAGACATTTACTTCATTCCCTTCCATACTCATGTGGTTTACGTGTTGTAAGGACCTGTTCAGACGAAAGAACAAAAGAACTTGAACTAAAAAATCTAATTGAAAAGTTCAAGAAAAGGTCATATCCTGAAACTTTATTAGTACAAACAATGGATAGACTTAACAATATAAATCGTTCTGAACTACTGAAACCAAAATCTGATTTATTATTAGAGTACCTACGTATTCATAGTCCATCCATTTTAAACCATTATGTTATAAATACCGAAGATACTTGTACAGAAAAACAATCTTTTATTGTCATCCCATTTTATAAAAATATAAATAATATAGGTACTTGTGTTAAAGAATACTTTGTCAATGAACTTGAAAAGTGTAGCAGCGACGAGATGAAAAAATGCATCTCAAAAATAAAACTTACGATAGCATTTTCCATCTCGTCGTCTACACAAAAAACACTCAATAGACTTACTATGTAATACACATACCTATAATTATTATTGCTTTGTACGGTGCAGGAACCGCGTAAATATATTTTTTGTTCTTTCTCCTCTCTCTTGTCTGTCAAAAACAAAACACACTTCTCTATTCCAGACTGAGAGAGCAGCAACAACAGAATCAATCAAGCTGCAAAGTACATTCAATTAAATTTATTTTACTACCTATATATTTTTATTTACTGAATTTTATCTTATTTTATTTCAAAAATTTGTGAACTATTTACATTAATTGTGAGATTTTTCAACACTACATCATTTACTACAACCTAACTGGGTAATTGTATATACATTTAATTGAAAAACGATTTTACTGCTTACTTCACACCAAATTTTTATATTTATTATTTAGTTTTGTGTAAAACAATCTTTATACGTCAAAAATTGTATCATTTTCATTTTATTCATTTTTATTTATTACTATCAGCCGCCTGAAGATGTTGTATAATAAATAAACAACGAAACCGGTCGCGGTCACCAGTTAAATAAACGTGGAGTTCAAGAAGTCATCATTCATTTGCATCATTACATTTCACAACAAGTTTCGAAACTCTGTTCCTAGACAGAAATGATTTTGAATCGACAAGTTTTGCAACATTAAGTCCCTTTCACTTATATGCTACTACTCCGATGAATGGAAAGAAAAGGGCTGACTGGTGCACAGTTAACGGTTTTGATACTCGCTGCAATGTTTGGATTGATTTCAGTACTGGCCGCACTAACATTATACATGTCAACACATCCTGTAAGATAAACTTGCATTTTTTCAGCGCTTAGTCAGCTATACCTACTAATAGCCATGTGTTTTACACTCTGCTTATGTACTTTTTCCTGTAGAAAAATAGCCCAGAAAGAAAGTTGCATATGACAAGATACTGGATGCACTGCAATCTTCTCACGCTGCCTTTAATTGGGTATCCTGCTGTGTTTTTAAGTATAATAGGTCCTTCCACGATGGCTATTCCTACTTTTGTGTTCATCGGATTTCGAGTTGTTGCAACTTTAATAATTCGAAATGCCTTGAGCATTATGAGCCCCACATTTGTTCCTACTTTGGATCCAGGCGAAATAGAGGCGATTGTAAGTTTTGCTTGTAATATAATAACATGCAGAAGATACAAGGAATTTTTTCCAATAATATTTACTTGCTGCTTACAATTTTCTATTTAGCAATCAAGGAGAAAAGTATTTATGTTTGCCGGCTTCTACCGCGTGGCATCGACATCCTCCCGAAATGGGAGCAACCGTTCTCCCGCTCGGCCCGTACAGAGGTTCGTGCGATGGGGTCTCGATTTCAGCGCCAAGATGTCAATGCATTGCACCACAAAAGGATTAATAATATTTGCACAACAAAAAAGTTGCGTTTTGCAAAACTGAATTGAAAATAACTGAGATTATTATGAAACGATCAAACATATCAACCACAGACTTTCTGTAAACTTAAAACATGTCTTCTAAAATAAAAATAATTGTTTTTTCTAAAAAAAATGCCTGTACTGGCCACTTCAATTAGTACTAAAAATATTTGCTTTTACGGATTCCGTGCCAATTTGTCTAATGCATAGTATTGTTTTACTGGGAATATATTTTGCGACCAATCCTCTTTGTCTGGCCGATGATTGAGAAATATTTACAAGGATATTGAACATGAACTGAGAATGATATAAGTCAGGATAATATAATGTAACGAGATTACATTTTGTTTATTTTTATAATATTTAAACGTACAATAAAAATTTAAGCTGTTGTTGTTGTTGTTGCTGTTATTTGTAAAACAAATCGTGTTGTTGAAACAATAATCTCATTTGATGGCATGGTTTCCTTTTTGCATCACCTTATAAACATTCATTCACTTTCATATCTCATATTATTTTGTATAAAATTTAATCAAATAAAAAATAAGTTGGTGCTTTCCGACTCTCTTGTATGCACTTGTATAATAATACCATATAATAAAAAGACTAATAGAAGCTTGAAAGGATCATATGAAAATGCAATATACAAGAGAAGCTTCTAATGCAAGTATTGTCTTGTTGTTTTTCGGGATTACTCGATCGCATCTGTCGTTGTGGCCTATTATTTCGTTTGGCGTCTTTACATGAAACACTTCTTTCACTTATCTACTTTTATCATAGCAGAGAAAGTTCGTCTACACTAATATCCTCAAAACGAAATAAGAACTACTTGTCAAATTAATATTCTTACCTCTGTATGTTCTACTTCTTGACAGTATGACATTTTTAACTGACCAGTTTTGAACTCGCTTTCTTCTTCTGCCTCTTATATAGAGAAAACTTGTCTGACAGTAGAGGATGGCAAGACATTTTAAAACTAATTTCACAAAAGCACAATTTTTGTTTTCACTCCACTGTTTTATGTTAGAAATAATTTATCTTTTAGCTACATATGCCCAAACATAATAATTCAAGTAAAAAGTTGAGAGACAAGTAGACAGTGCGAAGCCAGTTTTAATCTTTTACAACAGAAAGCATGCTAAGGTAAATTAGCCAGCATTGCAATGATCCTAAATATTACCTAAATAAGCTGACAATGGTTTTAAATTTATTTTCAAATAAAAGTAAAGTATCATTTTCGTAATATGAAAAAATAGTTTTTAAATATATATTAAATATAATTTTACGGATTTTTAGAAACAAAAGAGGGGGGAGAGTCTTATCTTGACCCACATTTTTTTTGGTTCATGTTTCAATGCAGCTTTAACCACAGTTACCTTACACGACAAAACTAGTTTCATACCAAATTACTTTGAAATAGTTTTCTGCAAAATGTCGACAAAAAAGCGGAGCCTAGTTTTTGGATTTGAAAAAAACGACACAACCTAACCTTAATCGACATAAAGTAACCTTAAACGACACAACCAGTTTAATACTGCCGTAGGTTACTTTGAAATTTTTTTTGCAAATTGTCGAAGTAAAAAAGCTGAGCCTATTTTTGAATTGAAAAAACAACACAACCTAACCTTAAACGACACAGCCAGCTTCATACTGCATACAATACTTTGAAATATTTTTTTTACAAATTGTCGAAATTAAAAATGCTGAGCGTATTTTTGAATTGAAAAAAACGACCTAACCTAACCTTAAGCGACACAACTTAACGTAATAAAATTAGTCGTAAGTTTTCGCATGATTCAATATTTTAATACCTAAGCAAAGTTAAAAAATGCAAATAAGAAGTTACCCGCTTTCGGTGATGTGCGCTTTTTGAGAAGCCGGCTTATAGTCATGCCGGTACATTATAAAGCAGGCTTAATTACTCCAGCGCGCTCTGTGTCAGTCGGGCTTATGATTACGACCCAGACAAATTATCAACTGTGGTAATTCTAGTGGTTTGTGTGCAATATACCCCACTGTGGTTCTTACAGAGATTCCTTCCCATGCATGAGATGTTTTCAGAATTGGGATGAAAGAAAACGGTTACGGAAAAACCTCTGGATGAGATATTTTCAGAATTTGGGGCGGAAAATTTTCAAAAGAAAAACCGCAGAATTGATTAGAACGTTGCAAGAGTTGTAGCAACCATCAAATCATTTTGATATCCGAGGATGTACATAGAAGCAAAGAGGGAAATGGGAATGTCGAACTATGTTAGAGGTCCTCCAATGCATCTACCGCCTGAGGACATTGAAAGCTTTCACCACTTGCTGCTGCTGGATCTTCTAGAAGAACCGAAAACAAAAATGGATTTCAGAACAAGTTTTTTTGGCTGCATGTTTTTTGGAGTGATTCCCTTTACTTTTCTAGACGATAATCTTGGCTCCGTCAACAAAAAAGATAAGAACAAAATAATAATAAGGTGAAAAATACTAAAATTTGATTGAAAATTTTGGTTTTATGGCAATAATGATAATTCCTAAATCGAGATTTCTTCCGTTTTGCCGTTTTATAGAATATTTCTCAAGAGAGAAGTCTCTTGTTGGTAAATTATTGGACTCACTGCAGCCTCCTCACTACTCTCATGGCTTAGGTTGTTTTTTATGATTGTATGGCTAAGGAAGCTTTCCGAGTGCTGATATGAAATATATCGTAAAAGTACTATATTTTTTATTAGGAAACTGAATATTATCAAAAGGCAAATGGAAGACAATACGAAATGCTACAGGGTTTTTTAGCACGTATTGTAGAGTTCAGATACCATACAAGCTCTCATATTATTGCTTTTCTAAAAAAAACAAGTAAACAAACTGTGCAAAAAATTGTCATGAAACGTATCTCATTGAAATTGAAAGATTTTTACGAAGACTTTCATGAAAATTTGTTTAAATATTTCATCATCTCTAACTTCTCTAAAGTTTCATTATTTAGCTTTAATTTTGCAAAATAAAAATGTGTTTGCAACTGCATAATTTTTGCTAACATAATTTTTGCAATGCATATTTAGGTATTTATTGTGCATATTAGTTTTTGTAAGTTTCTTCATAACAAAATTAAATTAGCTGTACAAATTGATTTATAATGGATATATAACGTACAGTTAAATGAATTACTCTGTATAAATCTACCACTGAAGAAGAAAGTCAGAATTTAAGATGATATCATCAATAGCATACGATATAAGTATTGTATAGTGGGGTAAACCGAAAGTGCAAAAACTATAAAGTTTATCAAAATTTCTTGAGTCAACAGAAACAAAACTGTCCTCCGCTCTGCATGCTTTCAAATGCTATGTGACGAAAGGTTATTACTTTATTTTTACAAAATATGTAAGCTCCAAGAAATTGTGACCGCATGGCGCTTCGTGCCATTTCAGCATTACTATACTTATATTATATAATTCAATAAATCACTATCACTTGTTGTTAGCACTAACAAAAATCTATTTTTCATACAACCTTCATTTTGGCACAACCCTGGCATTCCAAACATACATGTTAAATATTCGCTCTCTTTTTTCGGCACAAATTTATTTTTATCCAAATATTTATGCAATGTAATATATTATGCACAACCAGCAGAACAAAACATATTACATGCCAACCGTTGTTAATAAACCTTGGCTATGTTATGATGACATTCCTTCAAAAGCAAATATTTTAAATATTACCCTACACAGCTTCATTACTCTTTATTTGAGGCAGATAGTCATCTTGTTTTATGATTATTTTCTCCTTCTCATAAATTTTCCGTGTACCTAGACCTAAGGCATAAGAAAATGAATTCAACTACCTGGCTTAGGCAGATAGTCATCTTGTTTTATGATTATTTTCTCCTTCTCATAAATTTTCCGCGTACCTAGACCTAAGGCATATAAGAAAATGAATTCAACTACCTGGCTGGCAGCAACCTGCCTTCTAGCTTTCGGAGATAACATTTTGGAAGGAAAGAAAGTCATTTAATATCCACGAGTCATGCATACATACGTGTAATAATAAAAAATGGAAAAACGGTAGCATAACTTTTTAGCTTCGTTTCTGCAGCTAAACTTTTGCTGCTGCTGCCAAACCCAAACCCTGAAACTTATTTTATTTCCTGGAAGAGCCGTAAAGCATGAATAGGCACAGAGAGAAAGTGAAGCGAAGGAAAAAGAGAGGAACAAGAAGCTGACGAAGGAAGCATTAACCGCTGGAACACAGGCCAAGGCTTAAAGCTAGCTAATGTTTATCGGGAGCCCTCGGTTTTCTTTCACCTGCCTGTCTGCTGGTTCCTCTTTTTCATACTGGATACGTGCATTAGTGATTTTTGGTTTCATTTGCTTCTGGAGCTGAGCCTCGAAGGTCATTTCTATCATCATCGCATTTTCCAATATCCGCTCCGTTATTTTGGCTCCTCAGAGCAGAGAAGAAATAGTTTTTCACGTTTCTGCTATGCTGCTGCTCTGCTGATAGCTTGTCTGTAAGTTGTACGCAGTTTATTTCGAGCGGAAGAAAAACAAGTTGAAAAATTAGCATGTACTTTGTAAGACAGGATTTCATAGGGAAAACTACATAGTAATTCTTGAGCTAATTTTTAGAAGCAAATTGCAGTACAAATTTATAACTGACAAAAGAATTTAGCCCGAATTAGCGTTAACGTATAAGCTGTTTAATAGATAATAATGGAGGCGTATAAATCAAGAACAAAAGTGAGAATTGTAGGTATTTTTGACGGGATTTTAACTGTTGGCCCTACTCAGTCAAATAATTTGTTATACCATTTATCCCCTATGGACTAATTACTCGGGTAATGAAAAAACAATTATGCCTGTGAACGGAACCTTTCCAGCAACATCGACCACTCCCATTCCAAGATATCAACTGATGCAGGAGGCAATGAATAGCATAAATGGAATTGTTTTCAATCCATCAACGTCATACAAGGTGGAGAGAGTGAGCAGTTTCTGGATGTGGTCCTTTCTCGTGCTGGTAATCTTATTTGGAATCATTCCTATACTGGCTGCAGGAGCACTGGTGAAATCAACGAAAGCGGTGAGCAATAGTTTTTAAATTACTAAATTGTTATTTTTAGAAACTTTCACTTAAAAAATAAAAATATTCTACATGTTTTGTTCTTAGAGTCTGGACGCGGAGGAAGCTCTTCAACTAACAAGATTTTGGATGCATTGTAATATTCTCACATTCCTTCTGGCTGCTGTTGAGTTCATTGTTGTGTTGCTGATGCCCGTGGTCGGCTTCCGAGTGGCGCTTCCGCTTCCAACACTCCTCTACGTAGGATTTAGGGGTCTATTCACTTGTATCGTTTTAAAGCAGTTGAACACGGGTAATCCCACATTGACACTGGATGGAGATCTGATAGAGGAAAAAGTGTAAACAGAAAGGCTTACACTTTATAATCGCAAAGCTGAAAAATGTCACAAGAAATACCTAATCAATTTCCTGTAGTCAGCAGAGTATTCATGTACCTCGTTCAACAAGAAGAAAACAATCAAAAAACAACAAACTAGTTACCATGACAAAAACGCAAATTTAGTGATAAATAGAAAATGTGTGTATTTTTCACTGGAAAAGAGTTTTTAAAAACCTGATCATCCAACACCTTTTCACTTTATAATCGCAAAGCTGAAAAATGTCACAAGAAATACCTAATCAATTTCCTGTAGTCAGCAGAGTATTAATGTACCTCGTTCAACAAGAAGAAAACAATCAAAAAAACAACAAACTAGTTACCATGACAAAAACGCAAATTTAGTGATAAGTAGAAAATGTGTGTATTTTTCACTGGAACAGAGTTTTTAAAAACCTAATCATCCAACACCTTTCACTTCACAAATTAAACGTCCCAAATCCGTGCAAAAACCTTAACATTTGTTGTAAAACCAGATGTAAATTTTATCCCTCATGTCGAGAAAAAGAATCAATCAATATAACCTTAACCAAAATTGTATATTATAAAATAAATTGATGAAATTCAAAAAACAACAAACTAGTTACCATGACAAAAACGCAAATTTAGTGATAAATAGAAAATGTGTGTATTTTTCACTGGAAAAGAGTTTTTAAAAACCTGATCATCCAACACCTTTTACTTCACAAATCAAACGTCCCAAATCCGTGCAAAAACCTTAACATTTGTTCTAAAACCAGATGTAAACTTTATCCCTCATGTCGAGAAAAAGAATCAATCAATATAACCTTAACCAAAATTGTATATTATAAAATAAATTGATGAAATAAGACTTTTAAAGGTATTCTCTGATGTGATCCTCTCGTTTTTTATCAGAAATCATTATACTAAAAAAATGTCTATTTCTACTTGATAATAATATCCTTTTTTGCACGCTTTAAAAAACTCTTACTCTTAAAGTGACTACGACAAATTGCTACAATTTTTTATTAATCAATTTATTTCTACTTATATTACTAAATTATTAATCAACAGAAACTACTCTAGGCTTAAGTAAACAATATCATTTCACTTGTGGAAAAAATACTAATAAAATTAAAACTAATAATAACAATAATAATCTTAAACAAACAAATAAAACTAAATTCTTTTGTAAAAATTCTCGTTTATGGGCATTTTGCTTGGTTAGGCATGCATGGAGAAACAACAAGTAAATTCAATTTAATATTTTATGGCTTTGGGCAAAAAAGCCATGAAAGTTTTTTTAAGCATGCAAACGTTCTCCAGAGTTTTTGCTGTTGGTGCTCAGCTCGGCACGACATAATATTGTTATTTCGGCATGAGATTTTTTTGGAGCTCTTGGTAAAGAATACATAAATTCATTAATCTGAAGAAAGCACTCTACAAATAAGGTGCCTGCTATACTGTTTGAAGAGACACTTTATTTCCAAATAGCACTAAACTATTTATTTGACAAAGGAAAAAGGAAGAAAAGACGAATAGAAAGCCATTCCTATTTTTAAAAAAGCAACAGACTTCAACAAAGAATCCTATCTCGCTTCCTGAGTTGGCAAGCAAAAAAATGGTAACATGTTGTAATGTCATTAAAAATGCAGCGTCACGTTTCCCATTTTCATTCCAATCTCACAAAGTGAATTTCATTTATTTCCTGCCAGATAAACTGTTGAGTTTGAGTTGGCTGCTGCTGGCTGGCTGGCCTATGAGCATAGCATGATCATATGTACATAGGCTTGTTTTCCTTTCTTTATTTATCCCCCTAAGCTAAGCAAAAGAAAAACAACCACCGTCACACAAACAAGTTGCACAAGCAAAAATGTATTCTTTTCCTTGAAAAAATAAAAAACGCAAAATGAAAAGCAAACACAGAGCAAAAAGACCTTAGCACCTAATATATCATCAATAATGTAGCACCGTCATGTATCATCAAGGATAGCTCACGTACTCGACTCATTGCATCTGTTTCTCTTTCCACTTTCTCTTACTTTCTCACGGCTCACCAACTTGATCATCCTGTCTGCTCTCACTTTTTTTCTCGTGTTTTTTCGGAGCACTGTAGCGTATGGTGGTGCGTGCTGTGCACCAGCAAGTGGTAATAGCAGCCAAGGAAAGAGAAAAGAAAAAAAATAAGCCAGAAAGGATTACACCACTGCTTTTACTCTCATCATCATTCCATCTTCTCTGCTTCATTTGACACTCGACTGAACAGATCTCTCCTGTCTGGTACTTTTCCATTTTACCTGGAATCACCATCATCAGCTTTATTGAACTGCTGTTGCTGGGTCCATTATTAAAAGAAGGGAGAGAGATGCGCATTAGAGCTTCCTCTTGTCCCTGGCTCCTCTGTTCCCAAAGGACGTTTAATAGCCTGCACGGCTTTCTTCGTTGTGGCACCATTTTTCTCGTATAAACTGACATGTAATTATAGTCTTTCAGGTTTACAACAACTAATCAGTCTTTACATAAACCACAACCAATCCATACATATTAAATTCGTCCATTGTTAAAACAAAAGTGATTTTTATAACAAAATGGTTGAATTAAGGAATCTCATTTAATTAAAACATTATAAAAGTTTTTACTTGCAAACTTTTTATGCGTAAAAAGTCTAATTAATAGTAGCCAATGCGACTTAAATAAACTTTATCAAGGGTGATTATTGTGTTGTTGGAGGACATCATGAAAGTCTCCATTTTACGGGCATCAGTACAAACGCTGAGCATTATCGACGCGGCTGTAACAACCCTGCTGTTGATTACAGTGATACTGGTCGGGCTTGTTGTTCCCGCATTTAATCCACCAGGTTTGTTGCCACCAACAGCAGTAGCATCCGGCAGGTTTATGGGCAGCTTCTTGCATATCAATGTAGAAACGCCGCTGCCAGTGAACGATACAAGGGGCAACATTGACGA
>JAANSP010000544.1:0-20398 GCA_036850745.1 Homidia socia | reverse complement strand
AACAAGATGCTGAAAGAAGAGGAGACTTGAAAGCAAATATTGTCCATAAACCAATACTCAAGGTTGCGCACACTATAATAACAACTCTTCCTACAACGCCAACATCTACAACAACAACTGCTTTAGGAGGTAAAGAACAACATAATGTTCGAAAAATTGGAAATCAGCCCCAACCAACACAGCCGCCTCCGTTTATAAATGGCATCATGGATTCCGTTGCCGATTTCTTTGGACGGATGGGATGAATTTGTAGGCAATAAGTTATTTAAATTGGTAAGATATAGACAGACGGAAAATGTTTGTGCCATGATGCCCCATTCATAAATGCGAAATCCTTTGTTGCTTATATGGAAATTGTATACATAATAGGTTGCTACTAAAAGTAGCAGCTAACTGTAAAAATAACAGTTATTTTTCTTCACATTCTTCCCATTGTTTACATTAAACTGTTTCGGGCAGGTGCCAATATTTTAATATATTAAGTTTATCCTGTTTTACCAAACTAGCTATACACAAATGCAAGCTCTGTTGTGTTGTAAAATCAAAAACTTTTTCAAAAAATAATAGATTTTTGTTATCTCTAATTTATCTCATAATCAGCGTGATTTTTAATACTGTATTTTTAAAAGCTTTCATGTTAATTACTTGTACATTTTTTATTAATTCGTAACTGCATCATAATTATTACTTTTGGATATCATACGTGCACACCTTCATATTTATACTTTCAATGAAAACAAACAACAAGCAATAAAAAATAAGGGAAAAGGTGCACACGTAAATAAAACGAAAACAGTAAACCATTTTACAGGAGCAAAAGCCAGTACGTCAAAATAATATATTCATCTAGTTGCATCACGCATTCCTATATCAGTACTGATAACGATAAAAATTGAAGAAAAAAACACGGGATAATGGAAAGTTATCGAAAGAGCGTTATGTGCAGGAATACAAAATTCTATTTGCATTCCATTCTTCTATAAAATTACAAAGTGTTTTTATTATTATTATTATTATGATTCTCCTGTTAAAAATAAAGTACTCAATAAATTGATGTTAATGTCCGTTGAAAAAGTAATCATTACAGATTCAATTCATTTAATAAAATTTCAGGCAATTATAAATTATGTACTTTGTACAACGAAAAATGAATTTACTATTATCATTCCCTTTTTCTCTCTGCTGAATAAAATTACGAAACAAAAAATATACTTTGATGGTCAAGTGGTAAAGAGTGGTGGTGGTGATAGCACAAAAGTGTAGCTATGTATGCAATTCATAATTTTTTCAGCTTATTGTGATCACAACCATGCTGTAAAAATAAAATACAAAAAATCACGCCTGTAAAAGTCCACAAGTCCATTTATAACAAAAAAACATTCTACATATATAAATTGCATAGAGGACGATGATGAGCACAAATGCTCTAAATTAAAATGATAGTGAAGTGTTCAATTTAAAATGTATAAAAACACCTAAAGATTATTATGCCAGCAGCAGAGCAAATATTACATGAGAGAAGCAGAATTACTTGAATTGATGATAGCATTACGAAAAAAAAATGTTGTGTACATAAAATAAGTTTGCTTCGTTTTTCCATGTAATAATTCCTTCTCCCAAAAAAAGATAAAGTTGCTTGAAAAGCAAACCAAAAACCAGCAACAGTCATCATCATCATCATCATCACCACCACCAAGCATCATAAAGCTGCAGCGGACAACAGCAACCACTTGCCTCTCATGAAAAGTACTTGTTCTTCTTGTTATGGATTTTATGAAATGAATTTCAGAAAATGAATATAAGCTTTTTTTCATCTCCTCAACTGCTCTGCTTAAATATTTATTTCAGTTGTTCAAAAAATAGATACCTAGACACATTGTGCCCTGCTGCCACTTGCCACCACCGCCACCGTATCGCAGCATAATCTGTAGAGAGCAGCAAGGCATCGTTTCTCAAACATTTCAAAATTGTATTTTTGATTTCCCATCAACATCGCACACCACTATCGTAATCACCACCATATTTTCATATAAAATACACAGTATAATAAATATCTCTTTTGATTACATTACTTATTATATGGTATACATATATATCTCCACCTCTTTTTCCAATATTTTTGAACCAGAAATATAACTACCTATTTTCAGTATATAAAGATGACAAACATGAAAATTGAAAATATTCCATGTTTTCCATTCCAACTTCACCCTCTTCTTTTGCTGCTGCTGCTGCTGTCTATATATTGTGTATAATATGCAAGAACATACATGTGGGTATGTCATTTTTTCTTTCCTTTCAAAATACAAGTGGTGGTGATGATGATCATGACGATGGTTTTACCAAACAAGCAAGCATGTATGTATTGATGAAGCAGCACACAACCACCGCTGCTGCTACTATCTCTTATTCTTATGGTAATACATTTTTATGCCGAACTGCCCTGTTTTTTTAACTTTTACATTACTAGAAGAGCCAGCCATGCTACAACCACCGATACAACAGTCCTTTTTTACTTTCAATTTTTATCCGCACGGTAAAAAATTCTGATGTTTTTTTTGTAAGAAGTAACTTTTACATTACTAGAAGAGCCAGCCATGCTACAACCACCGATACAACAGTCCTTTTTTACTTTCAATTTTTATCCGCACGGTAAAAAATTCTGATGTTTTTTTGTAAGAAGCACACAGAGAGAATAATGAATCCATACATTACACGCACATACACACACATACATATATGCATTTTTTCATATAAAATTTTGAAAATATAGAAGATTACGAGACTGTTGGTAAAGATTATTATATAGAAATATTGAATCCACCTTTAGAAAAAGACGAGTATAGGTTCCTTCCTCACAATATTTCCATTATGTCCTGTGGATTTATTATTGTTGAGTAGAAACTTTTATGTATGTTAGTGGATGTGCAAGGTTTGTTATGAGAAGAGTGTCTCCGTATAATATATTATTGTAATCTTTTTTGATACTTAAAAACTCTACACCATTGTGTTTTTCTGTGTGCTTTTCATGTTTGTTCATTTTATGTGTGTACTTATTGTAACGTAGCGAAAAAGTATACGTTTACTTACACACACAGGGATATATCTAGAGAGAAACATAGACAGTTCTTGAGTAAAGTGTAAAGTAAGCGGAGACTGGCTGAACATGAACGTATTTTATATTATGCTTTTGACTTTTTTTACGAACCAACTTTGTGTATTATGCTGCTGCTGCCTTAGCTTGAGCTTTTTTTGCCTGCTCGTTCCTGTGTTTTCTGCTGCTGCTATGTTTATATAGCTTGCTTCGAAAAAGAGAAGGGAAAAAAGTCGATCGAAATTTCAAAAAACCCCAACAAAAAACTATATATTTTTGTGAAATGGTCAGAAAAAACGAGTCGCCATTTTAATAAAAATTTCTATACAATTTCTTGGCGTGTCTGTCTGTCTCTGGAATTCCAAAACGGTTGAAAAAAGACGGCAAATATTTTTACATGATAACTAAAACAGCATGATCCAGTCAAAATCATACAATATTATTATTACCTTGTATATTTTTTGACGTGCACAAAATAGCAGCAGCTTATAAAAGTTATGTGAGATGTGTGTGGTACATATGTGAAAAACTTTTTTTTACATGTTATCATCATCATGCTGCTTTTACAGTATTTTCATCTCTTGTCTCTCTTTTTCTCTTTCCTTTCGTGTGAATCTAAATCTAACGTACATTCAAACATTTTGTGAGGGAACGTACGGATAAATAACACAGAAAAAAGCAAGAGTATTTTGTATAAAAAAATTCCTTGCAGTATTTCAATAATCACCATAAAGTTTGTTAATGAGTACAATTTTATATTAGGCCATAATAATAATATAAATGTATAGAAAAGCCGAGAGATTGTGTTTGCGTAACTCAAATTTTATTATCATCATCTTAATTTCCGGAATTGAGTGCGAGTGAGTCGTCACCATCATCATCGGTCCAAATATTCATAAGACCTATTACACACAGAGGCATATACAAAAAAACTACCAACTTTAATCTCATATTTTTTTGCCACCATACAAGCATTTCATATTTGGGAGGAAACTAATTTGTGGTTGGTTTGATTAAATGATGATGTGACAATAAGGAGTTGCACTTGTGCACAAGTTTACATGTTGCGCTGTTTGCTCGAGATATTGTGCCGGAGCCGGACATTGTTTTATAACGGAAGCAGATGCTACCCCTGCTAAAATATTGTGTAAAATTATGCATTCAAGCAAAATTTGCATTTTTTCATTCCAAAAAATTCCAGACTTCATGTATGTGAATAGTAGTAGTAGTAGTAGTACATGTGACGACGTTACAACAAACTGTATTTGTGGTGTATTTTTGGTTCAATCAATCAAAAGCTAGCTGTGATTACGTGATGTGAAATTTGGTGTGAAACGTATATTAATTCTGTTAATGCTGCTACTCACTTTATGTGTCAAGACGTTACAAATTTACATGCAATCATACGGTCAATTAGCATCAGCAAGTGTGACAGCTTATATTATTCACTGAATAGACAAATTGCAAACACTGGCCACCTACCTCAAATGCAAAATGGCACAACGTGGAGGATCACACGGTTACTGTTTAAAGTGGAAATATCATCCAAACAACCTTTTGCATATGTTCAATCAGCTACTACTCAACGAAAGTTTCACAGATGTGCTGGTGGCGTGCGAAGGGAAAGCAATTAAATGCCATAAGGTTCAAGAAATGCAAAAATTGGAAAACCATAATTGTAGTGAAATATGGCTGAAAATATGACCAAATGTTTTTATGGGTTTTTTAGATGGTGTTATCCGCATGCTCCAAATACTTTGAGCAAGTGTTTTGCGAGTACCCTCAGCAAAATTCTACTTTGGTAATATTAAAGGATATGAAGTTTGCGGATGTGCAAGCGATAATCGAGTTCATGTACCAAGGAGAAATTAATGTAGCTCACGTACGTGTCACTTTATTTACAATGGTATGTTATGCGCTTTATGCTGTGTTTTCACAAGTGTGTTCTAAAAACATTCAAATAGGACCAACTAGCATCCCTTCTGAAAGCAGCAGAAAGTTTGCAGGTGAAAGGCCTTGCTGATATCACGGGAGCAAATTCTGGAGCAAATCATGGTGGAGCGTCCTTAACAGGTGGTTCAAAGGATGATGGTACGGATTATGGGGATAGGGACACGGGTGGAGAGGAGTCGACTCCGGGCTCTCCTCCCAGTGGGTGCATCGAAGGGAACTCGGATGGAGGGGGATCATTACAGGACCAACCGTCAAAAAAGAAACGGGGGAGACCTCCGTTGGGAGGAATGGAGGCTTCGATGTGTAATTCAAAATATTCACTGTTTTCGTCTAACAATAAAAAGGTGGCGATAGTGGTGCTAATTTTACTAACGAGAGCCTTTATTGTATAGCCGATGGTATGTCCCTTACGGTGTCTGGAGGAAATGCAATGATGGATTCCTCGCAAGGTTTTGATGATTTCCCTGGAAGCCTTTTGGAGTCCTCCTTTGCCTTGCCACGTATGAGGAAACCCAACAAACGGAAACCAACAGGAATGCCTTCGGATATTGGAACAGGATGATGAGATGGAAGATGATGGGGGTGAAATGGGTGCCGGTGAAGATGACGAAGTTACAGAGGAGGACCTACAAAATATAGTCAAAATGACAGATTATATTGAAAAGTTAGTCGTAGTAGCTCAATGAATTCAACCAAAAGTATAAGATTCTATTGGAAAAGAAATGATGCTACTCGGGATGTAATTTACGTGGCTGTTGATTCTGGATAAAGTAAACATGTTTCTTTTAATAGGGGAGGATCAAGACCCCAGTTCTGGGAAGAACCAACCACAAAAAAGATAATGAATGCGATACGTTCCAAGAAAATGGAAATGAAAGCAGCGGCAGAAATACTGGGTGTTTCATATTCCACGCTTTATTCAAGATATCGCGAGGTAAGCAATGGTGTGATGATGAGAAGACAAACATGAACGGTAGCAAAATTCAAGTGTCGTACGGTTTACTTTTTTATGTTGCAGTTGCACGGGTATTTGAAGATGCCACACACGCAAGACACAAACTTTAATTATTATCAAGTGCTAAACTTGCTTCGAGCGGGTCAAATTTCCTTATCAGATGCAGCAAAACGACTAAACATACACGAGAAGACATTGGGGGCTTATCTTTCAACTACTATTACACCAAAGAAACCTAGAATATCCTTAACCCCGTCCACTTCCGCCCTTTCAGCAGATTCACAGTCATTCGCAATGGTAATATTATTCAACTCTACGAACGAGCACCTCCATTTTTAAAACTTTTTGTGACGCTTTTATTAAATTGAAAATTTACTCCTTTGGACTTTCAGAACCTAATCGAACAAGCAAATCTTCAAGGAACGCAAATAAGTAATTTACTGGAAAAGCAGTCAACTGGGATACGATGATGAGGACGACGAGGAATCCGACGGTGAAATGGGTAGTTCACAAATAAGTCAATCAAATTCCTCCAAAATGCCTTTATCAGCGCATGATCTAAAACAAGAGGGGGACGGGGCCGATGGGTGGCCTCGCTGATACGTACGCCTATAACAACAAGTTGTATAATTTAAGTTGTTTTTCTTACTGGAAAGAGTAGTGCATAATATTTGTAGAAGAGCATAAAGTAACATTTATTGATTTATTAGCATAAAACCAAAAAAGTCACACATTACTTAGAAAGTTGGCATTTCCATCCTTTCAATTTTAAGGAGATATATACATACATTTATACAACACGATAAACTTCCAAAAAAAATTATTCACAATCTGTACAGGTAGAAGATACAAAACAATTATTATTATTAGATTTGAATCCATTATTTGATTTCGAAATGAACTTGATCAACATGTTATTATTATCCTTTCATTTTAAAGACATGCCGTTATACTTCTTTTTTAGTACTGTAACCTCAGCTATGCACCTTGTAAAGTCGGCTCATCATGTGTTGAATCAAAGAGAATGAAGAAGTATTCCTTCACACATGCGTGACAGCACTCAATAACTTACGATTGTGATTTCATTGCAAAAGTTCCAAAGAACAAGTCCTTTTATAGCAAATTATCGTAGATACGTTAAAATATACAAATTTAAATACACTGATGATGATAAGAAAATGGTTGTTCTTGTATAAATGAGGTGCGGCGAAAGGATTTTCTTGGAGAAAAGTATTTATTGTTGAATTTTTATTATGAATAATTACTACTAGTGCAAGTTTGTGAGATAATAATTATTATTTTCCAAGCAGCAATAATCAGACCTATATATATTTCTTCTTTCCCACACACACGGGTGTTCTTGTTCCACAAATGTGTCATATTTTGGTTTGTCATAATATCTTATTTTGTTTGTACTTGATTGATGTAGTAGTAGTAGGATAAAGGCTTTAAAACGTTGATTATTATTATATAGGGTTTGTTTTCGGTGGTGACGAGATATGTATCTTCAATTTTGTTTGACAGTTTCTAAATGATCCCTGGATAAAAAAATCTGCTATTGACATTATGACTGAACTCGTCAAGTCCTTGGTGCTCCTGTTGAAGTTATATATTGTAATTTGTCATTTCCAAGATGCACTGTAGGTGACTTCCAAACAAACATTGAGGTTTAAAAAAATTGGTGTATATGTATAGTTAACTATTGTTGTTGTTATTATAATCTTTATTGTAAAAGTTTATTTCTTCCACTGTCAGCTCCAAGTTTACAATCCAGTTGAAAAGATTTCTTGTGACAATTTGTGTTCTTGTACTCCAAAAGTTTAAAATTGTACTTGTCCGGTGCTCGTTGCAATAACCAGTACGTTATAATTTTCCAGATAAATTCAAAAACTCATAAATATTCTAAAGGTAAAAGGATAGCTGCTTGTTTCCGATGATCTCATAGCTCTTTGACTTTGATGATAAGCGATTCTTTGATGATTAAATAATACTTTAATGATTAATATTAAAAAATATTTTGAATACAGAGTGGATACAGCAAAAAAGTATTCATTATTCCTTCTCCTCCTGCTAATTGTAGCTAGTACGTAGGTTGTTGTTATTAAATTACTGTTATTACAAGTAGACAAATTATTCCAAAAATGCCAGCTGAGGAAAAGCCGTTTAAAATCTTGAAATTAGTTTGAAATTAGAGTGCAGGAAAAGATTTAAAAATGGACCCAGCAGAATGTGTGTAATAATCTGACAGAACAACGGACTAGTGCACAATCCTTAATGGACCATCGTAGTAGCGAAAAAAATGTACAAACATTTTTCATGTTTTTTGATTAAAGCATCTTGATTAAACTTGATATATAGTTTGGTGTTTTGTGAATTTACATGAGATTATTGATTACAGTTCCTAAAATTTTGTATTCCTAGTAATAGATGAAAAAATGCTTTCACCTTGTAGCTATTTCAAAGCAATTTCTTTGTCACGTTTTACGACTTGCATTATTAGTTAATTAAGTTTTCTAATGGCATCATGTTTACTGCTGTTACAAATACAGTATACTGTATGACTGATTTAGTACGACAATGACATGTTTGAAACAAGTGTACTTTGTTGGCTATTCCGCGATAGTGCAACAGCAATAAATAGTGGGGCAAAAGAGTACATATTCACCTTAATTTTTGCATCTTTACTAGGTATTTGATGAAAAATGATTTTATGTAGCTTACTTCAGAGGAAAATGCTGTATGTATTTATGATTAGTCATTATCAAAGTCAATATCACAACACAAGTAGTCTTCAAGTCATTCTTTTTTACAAAATTCTATATATTCTTGATTCCTTGTTCAACGTTTACAATCTATTTTCATTTGACTTGGCAAAAAAGAGTCATCATAATATGCAATATATTATACATATATCAGGGGTATAATTTTTGACTGTGCAGTTATCTACTAATTTTACTTATTGACAGTTTGAAATGACGGCATTTATAGGGACAACAATATGCTATATAGTTTATAAATGTAACTACGTTTGAAACTTAAATGGTCAAAAAATCTTTGTATTTAGTAAAAATTAAAATGTTTTAAGCGGGCAACTTTCCTTCATGAAACCACGATGTACAAAAGCAGCGAACATACAGCGAGAAACAGTGCGTGCGTGATTCTTTGAGGAAGAAAAGACTTGTGCATTGCAGTTTTTTCAGTTTTCTTTTTAGACCACTGCTGACCACTGCATGGCAGAAAGAGAATCAAGTGAGCAATTGCATTTAAAGTATACAACAAATAAAAATAAATAATGTGGAATGCAGATTTATGCACAGTGCACTTAAATATTAAATGATACAGTATAAATATAAAAAATATATACATGAAACCCAAAATTGTGTCAAATTAGGTTAAGTGAATAATCACCGTTTTAAGTTTTAGTATTTTTTGACTTTACTTAAATTAACTGTTTAGAGAGAATACATTTATTTAAAACCCACCACCCGGTTTTTCCGACGGGATTATACATACTGTATTAGCAGTCACGTAGCAGTTTTTCTCAAATCTTCGTAATCGAGTGGCCGACTTGAAGTTTATTGTGCATATTATCACTATTAATTATATGAATTATTTGGTACACTATATTTAATGTTATTGTTGAATTGATAAAAATGCCTTTATATTTTTAATAGTAAAATCAAAATAATACTAATTATTTCTATTGTATAGATAGGATAATTATTTCTTTAATAAATAACGTGTGAGCAATGTGGTATACGTATATAAAAATTAGAGGCGAAATGTTACGTAAAATGAATCGAATGCTATACAGTTTTTGTGGTTGTTTTGTTTAAATGTTTTAATTACAAAACTAAAAATGTATATCTTCATGTACATACTTAAACACACTTAAAATAATAATAATTATATATTACTTATTATCGCGAAAAAAAAACACGATAAAGAACAATATAAAAATTAAGTAGCGCTAGGATCCTTTTTTCACTTTTTATTGACAAAAGTGTGTAAACAAGTTTAAAAATTTGTAGGTGCCTATAAAATGTAAAATTTACTTGTGACAAGATCAAAAATCAAAGCTAAAAATATAATATATTATTTAAAAAGTACGCATAAAAAGTTTGTCCACGCCAACAGTATATTTATATTTTACAAAATAAAACCCCCAGTTATCACAGAACTTTCTCTACTTCTTTCGCTGAAAAGCCTAAAAGTTTCAACTTTTACAGAAACTATGTCAAATGTCAGCAGCAAACCTAAAATTTATTACAAAAACATTTTGGAAAAAGAAAAGAGAAAGTGATTTCACAATGCCCTTTCATTATTTTCACATTTGCATAGTTTTAATTATAGTAATAATGTTTCATATCGCATATAAACTTCTCAGTATTCCTTTTGTGATTGATTAATTACCGTGCATGTCATTTTCATACGAGAAAAATTACCAATCTTTCGTCAGTAATTATCGCAAATTACGGTGATAATAAATACCTGCTTCCCCGTTCTAAACTGACCTGCTCCAAGACATTTTTTGTTTTGCTTTTAAGGTCAAGGTTCAACAAACTCTGCATTCTTGCCATTCTAATCCAATTTTTCGGATTCTTAATAAACACTTTTACTTCATTCATTGTCACGACTCATTACTTTTAACTTGGATAATAATGGAAGTTCCATTATGGAACTGCAGAAAGGAATGTAGCGTCAATCTCGGTAAAAGCACTTTTTTCACATAAATTCTGCTGCATAAAAAGATTTTTTTCTTTCTCTTCACTCTCTACACGCACGTGTAAGTGAGTCAAGTGAAGAAGAAACTGCTTTCCATTTTCACCCACTCGCTCATTGCTGCTATTTTCTCCTCATCATATCAAAATATCAACATAACACGAGCAACTGAGAAGAACCCAGCTGCAGCTGGTGAGCTGAGCTCTCTGCTGTGAGCAGCGGCGCAATTACTTATTTTGTGTAAGTTTTTCTCTTTTGTTGCTTCGTATTCACATAAAAATATATGTACTTATTATGATGGTACTTACTTTCTTTATGTTTTGCTCTTATTATTGCGTTACGATAAAAAAACCGTTTCGCTGTTGAGAAAAAGGTGTCACGCAAGAACCAAACAAATTACTCGGCTCCGAAAAGAGAGCAATGTTTTGTTGTTATAATATATTATTATTATTATAGGGAACAATGTATGTAGGTATTGTAGGTAGATAATAATAATAAATGTATTGTTTTCTTCGCATCTAAAAAGATACAGCAATTATAATCTCTATTGTCTAATTTTCTTATCTTGTTGTGAGAAAATATTTTCAAGCTTTTCACACAGAAAATGAGGATAGGTAATAATAACATTAGGAAAGAATGGAGTAGAAGAAGAGCTGTGATCTGACGTTGAATGTGCAGTTGGTAGGCAGTGGTGTATAAAGCACTGATGATTATTACAATAGCTAGAGTTTTAAATCATCACGTTTTAATATATAGTAGCTGTATTTTTTTAAACTAAACTAACCAAATAATCAGTGCCAACGCCAGCTAAAAAAACTAACAGCCGTAGCTTGACGCTATTAACAGTGGACTTTTCCAGTAAATACTCAAATATATTTCGCAGCTTAAGGATTAAGTTTGTCAAGTTAAAGTTTGCTTTTAAAAGTTGAAAGTGGGTTTCGCCGTAATTTGGAATAGTTTAAATGGTATTGGTGATGGGGCTCATAGAGTAATTAAATAGTAAAATTAACGATTTAAATGTTGGTATACTTTAATAAATTGGCCAATTGAAGAATTTTTTGAACTACTCATTTAAAAGTACTTGAAAAAGTAGTCATTTTGCAGAGAGGAAATAGGAAATTAAAAATAATTTATACAAAGTGAGTTTTTTAGAAACTACTGTTTTGTTAGAAACCTATTTTGTCAATATTTTAAAATGTCTTACATTATAATCTTTATTGATATATTGTTATTTTTGAAAGGAATCTAGATCCTAGTCTGTTAAGAGCTCGATTTCATCCTTCTAGGAATCCGTTATATGTTCAAGATGGAAAATTTCCAATGTCTCCCAATTCTTCTGAAATTATACATCTATGGGCTTCACGGATATTTTGTGGAGGTTACCTTTACTGCAATTTGGGATTTAATTGCAACTAGAAATTGGCGTCTTCAAGGTAAAAATGCATACCAGTGTTGCTTTTCTTTGTTCAAACGTGGTATACATATTTCATATTTCTTGTTTTTCGTCCCCTTTTTATTTGTATTTTTTGACTGTTTTTTTAAATCTTTTATTTAGGGTGTTCAAGTATTTGGTCGTTAGTAATTTACGGAACTTGTGGTTTGGCTTTGGAAATGCTGAGCAGAAAACTTAGAGCCAAAAATGTTCCCATATACCTTCGTGCAGTTTTGTACGTCTTGGTCATTTATTTTTGGGAGTACACCAGTGGAACCATGCTCAGTCTCGTTTCTGCTTGTCCATGGAACTACAAAGATTTTAATTATAATATTGGAGGCTTGATAACGTTGGAATACGCACCTTTCTGGCTTATCACCGGAATCCTCGCAGAAAGAGTTATAGTGGGTCGTTTGGATCAACTACGCTGGGTCAACAATAAGAAGAATGATGTCTCATATTACTCACAATCAACAACAAATGGGTTTGTAAGTACAAATGGGTTATTAAAAACGGATTAAGTCAAAATAAGCAAGTCAGAGTGTCTCCCGGTGGAAAATGCGAGTCTTAGTTGTGAGTATTATTATTTAATTTTCGAATTTGTTCGTATGTATTTGTAATTAGGCACGTTTATTTCACGCTGCTGTCGTTTGATTGCACTTTATACATTATGGATAGTGCAGAATATTATCATTTTGCTTTGAGGTGATAGCGGTTTTATTTTAAAAACTTGTGATTATTAAGTTTATAGTCTTCGATTTACGTTTCCTATGATGTCTTGATCTCTTATGTTAGTAAATAATAGTAATAAAATCATAGATTTGTGAATGTAACGAGTTGTTAAACATTTTAAAATTACGGTTTGTAGCATGTAGTGGGCTCAAATACAATTTTCTCGGTGATTTTAGATATAGATATATTTACAGTGGTAATTGTTGGCTATTTCTAGCATTCCTATATAAGTTTACGGTCGTTTTAATTTCATTTGTGTACATTGATGGTATACTAGAAAACAATATTTATGGTGCGCTATGAAAACAGTATTAAAATATTTTCATCTCGTTAATGGAAAGGTGGATGGTTATTCTGATCTGAATTGAAACGTTAGACTATCAGCTATCGGAACCACGGTACATATAAAATAAATAAATAAGAGGTTATGTAGACCTTATTTTTTCATTAATGTTTTATAGATACGTATGTAGTATAAAAGTAAGTACCTGCAAAAGACGAGTTTGAAAAAGAACTTTTACTCATTCATTATTGTCAAACAAAACAATTGAATTCGGGATAATTATTATTGTTATACATTAGAGTTTAAATAATGTAATGTTCCACTATTTACTTCTCAGAAAACTGTTCAAAACTTGAGTGAAGGCATGTATATAATAATTTCCAAAGAGTTACCGTTTTTCTCCCTCAACCAGAGTAAATTTTAGTCTTGACCTTGACATGAAGGAAACTCTTTCGAGCTTTTGGTGCAAACAAAGAGAATTCAGGCATTAGAAATCAACCTGTTATACTGATCACTACCAACCAATGATATATAAAGAGAACGAATCAGTTTTGAGTGGTTTTATTTAAATCATTAATCACTACGTATTAGGTACTTTATGTGTACATAACGGTTAACGGTTAATGAATTGGAACGATTTTGAATAAATGTTGGTGGTTAATTCTACCCCTGATCTTGTCAAAAATTCACATTTATTTCTTTATTCTGTCTCATCTCGTCCACAATACATGGGAAAGGGACTCTTCATAGTAAATATTTGTGCATTTTTTATTTGAACCTTCATCTTATCATCCATGCTATTCCAGTACAAAACGCTTAGTACAAAATTACTAAATAAATAAATACCTATACTTTCTACTACAAGCAGATATGGATGTGACTTGAGTTTCCTTCTCTGGGGGATTTCATAATATTTGTTTGTATTTTGGACTGAACATTGATAATATCTTGAGTAATTTGTGTTATTTTACATCTTCAGCTAACCTAAGCAGGCTTTACAGAAGACCCATGCAGCTTGTAATTAAATCCTAGATGCAGTTACTCAAGTAAAAAACAAAGGAATTCGAGACGCATGAAAGGTTGTGTATGTACATGGCACGTATGCTCATTTCAGAGGTCTGTCTTGCAAAACATGAAATTAATTAGTCATTCAAACTTATTGAAGAAGTTGCATGGGTTGCCAGTTGTCGCATTTCAAGTTACTACTAGTAGTTAGTATTTAGTATGTACGTAAAAACATCTTAGCATGGCACTGCAACATGGCAAGCATTGGAGAGTAGGGATATCTCATAATCTCAATCTCACCTATCTATAGATGTACGAGACTGTATTTGATTGTGTTAATAATACATAGCACAAGTCAAGAGTTGGAAAGTAAATGTAACATTTGCATACATACTCCTACAATTTTCTCGAACATGTGTTATTACGAATAGATGAATGGGATAATATTGCGTGAATAAATGTCAACCAAGGTCATCCTTGTGACACAACTCATTAAGGGAAAAGTTGATAAATACTTTACATAAAGTCATAAAAAAGTCTGTAAAGTGAACGCAAATACTCACTCAGACGCACTGTGTTTGTGTTCCACGGGATTTTTTTCTCGATTTTGGTGATATTTCTTTTGTGTCGAAACAAAAAAATATATATATTTACAAGTTTTTTAAATTTAATGTAAAAAGTCCTAAAGGCACAGCTTTTAGTTGCAATATTAACTATGGTGCGAGCGTGGAGAATTCGTGAATCAGATTTGGATGAAAACAAGTGGGATATTTCCAAAGATAATATCAAGGAGTTGGATCTAGAAACGGTTAGAAAAGTCACAGGAGTTGCATATTGGCAGGTGAGAATCATGATGACAATGGATGTAATATTATCAAGGGACACTTTATTGCCATTAATTTCAGAGATTAATTTGTTTCTTTTTGTATTTCAAATTAGCTTGATGTGGACAAGTACAAGGAGGATGGTAGTTTGGACAAGATCAAAACGGAAAGGGGATATTCGTATGAGGACGAAATAGAATGTTCTTCAGAAAAGCTTCCAAATTTTGATGTGATGGTTAGTACTTTAAAACGCTGTATTATCAGTATAGTTGACATACTTGTCTTTTCTTTATGTTGTGCTAAAAATCTGGTACTTTTATCGTTTACTTTCTTCAGGTAAAGAAATTTGCAAATGAGCATTTGCATACCGATGAAGAAATTCGTTTTATTTTGGATGGGAGGGGATTTTTCGATGTTCGAGATAGTTTGACTGATGAATGGATCCGGATTGAGGTGGTTAAAGGGGACTTGATTGTCCTGCCTGCAGGAATTTATCATCGTTTGGTTCTGGATCCAGATAGATTTATTAAAGCTAAACGACTCTTCGTCGGGGAACCAGTGTGGACAGCTTATGACAGGCCAACAGCGGACGATATGGAATGTCGAAAATTATACTTGGGAAAAACATTTTCATAAATGCTATATATATGCTTGCTTATACCATACATTGTACAGTGTACGAATTGATAAATTACTGTCTAAACTCAGAAACAACTATTTGGTATTAACTTTGTGCATTGTGCTTTTCTAATTAAAGACGAAATTGGTGGGTGGGTATTACATAAAAAGAGCAAAATATAAAAAAAAACTTGGTGATACGATTTGGAACTAATTGGAAATTACTACGTGGGTATTCACCAGAGACAAGATTCAGACTCTGGAAAAAATAAATTTTTGTTGCTGAAATTTTGTGATAACCTTTTCCTATACTGTATTGCCAAATTGCCACTTTTGCCAATGATGTGTCCAAAACTGTATTTGTAATAGTAATAAATGATAATATTGATCCACTTATGTATAGTATACTGTCTAGCCAAAGTTTTTACATTGTACATTTTTTAATAAAAAAAACTGCTAATACCTTTCGTCTTACTGCTTTTGTTATCTGTATGTCTACAAGTTCAAGGAGTTCTATAATATTACACTTACTTGGACGCTTCACGTGGGTATATTATGCATGTAGCTCTTTGTAATTAATGTGGAAGTACTTACATACGCACAAGGCACAAGCTTCACAGTTCACATGCCCTCTCCCAAGGGAAATCGGATCAACAAAAGGAAATTGTATCTTCATTTCCATATATAATAAATGTTTTTAATCTTTTTTCTTTTTCAACAAGTAAGCCGTTTCTCATGAGAATATATAGAGAGTTTAAAATTTTAATTGATGTTTAATATAAACTAACAGACAACAGGATTACTTTGCATACTTTCATGCGTCAGTGCAAGGGATAAATCTGTTATTCCTCACACTTGTTCCTCACCTCTGCATGCATGCATACTTATAAGGGGTACATATATAGTCTATTTTTGTATTTTTTTGCTAATTATTATTTTTCTAACTTATACAATCAGTTCAACAATTAATTACTTTTTCACTAAGTAGTTCATTTGATCCCGTTTACTTCCATTCAAGCAAGAGTCAAAAAAAATATTAACATCTACTATCTACAAAGATAAGATGTCCACTAATGATAAAGGAAGGGAAAACAAACTTCCAAAATTTTCAGAGATTTTATTCGCATATAAAAGTTTGGCAACATCTAGTTTCTCCTTCTCAGTCAACTGTGAACTGGGTCAGAGGTTGGGCCTAGAACAAAGCGAGTGGATCCAGCTTCTAAAAACGTGACACATTTGGGTGCACAGCACTCGTGCAAAGCAAATCATGGCTGGCAAACTTTTTCTCCAAATTTGCTATTTTTCTTGCGTTATTTTACTGGGAGCCATACAAATGATCAGAACTACCCCTCTCTTCACCCTCCCCATATCGGAGTCGAGAAGGTAAAGTTCTAGTTGTTCATAGTCCATGCAAAAAACATTAATAATAATTCTTTCTTATCCAGGCAAACGTTACTACATAGTTTTCGCCTCCTGCTTCGTTTCAGTGTTAACAACAACAACCGTGTGGTCGTAACTGATGTGGATAAACTAGATACTGTTTTACAAGCTGCGATGGAAGTGGGAGGAAATATCGTGTTTCTAATTCCGCAAAAGGATTTGTGAGTTTTCCAATTATTTAAATATTACATTCTATGAATCATTTTATCTGGAAAAAATAATTTGTATATGCATATAAATAGCGAGAAACGTGACCTAGGTCCAGATCTTGGAACTGGGCGAAGTTACACAGGTCAACGAACAGCGAAAGTTATGTGGGGTCAGCTTGCGTCGAGTTCTCCAACCGGGCCAGGGAGACGGAAGAGAAACTCAACAGATGGAGGAGCTGTCGCCAATTATTTGTCGAATCGAGATAGAGGTGGTGAGTTTCGCTTTGAAAACCTAAATGNGCAGGTGGTGAGTTTCGCTTTGAAAACCTAAATGAAGCAGTCCCTTGATAATACAATGCAATATTTGCGACTACATTTTTCTAAAAAAATAATATTTTTGAGCATATGAAATCATGCATTTTGAAAAACTTTGGTTTGTATGACAGGCCAATTAGTCATTGAATCAAAATCATAGAAAAAACTGTATACCACAGCTACATGTATGTAAAGTAGACATAGCTTAGTCTTTTTATGAATTTAAATTGGTAGGTACATAAATATTTTGAAGCATAATGTCATCAATAATGTCCATTTATTTACTCAACATGCATGTAGAAGTATGATATGAACATTCAATTCAAAGGATTTGAGTTATATAAACATTCAATAGTCCTTTTACTTTACACAAAAAAAATTAAAAAATTCGGTAAACTCTATTTTCTCATAATTTTATAAATTATTCTACAGAAATAGCGAACACAATAACTTTTAATTCATCATGTCGTTATGCACCTATATATTCAGATTTAAACTTGAAGCAAGTAGTATGAGGTCAGTTAAATAAAAATGCAATGACTTACATATGATGTGGTTTATTTATACATACACACGGCACAAATGTTATTGTTAAAATTAAATTTATTTTATTCTATTTTTCGGTTATATTGTTCTTACTTCTTACTACTAGGGAAGGTATAACTACACATACTAATCTTATTATATATCATTGTAAATGAGCTAAATTAATAGTACAAATAAAATTGACTCACAAAAACATTCGAAATAAATACATAAATACACTGCGTGAATTTGTGAATATATTTGTCTGCGTTTAAGAATTTACAAATTCGAGATATGTAAGCTGGTTGAAATATCATATTAGAATTAAAAACATCGTACTTACTTAAAAAACCTGTCATGCTTTTCAGAAAAAAATTGACTCGGCGACGGCGATTTTGGAGAAAGAAGACTTTGTAGTCTCCTCCTTTTCTTTGGGCAAATATCATTGTTGATACCAAACTGCAACTTTGGAAGAACAGCTTCAAGAGGAATATTTTCAGCTGAGATATCGTTATCTTCTGCAGTAAAGCGCTTTCTCTTTTCCCGTTTATTATCACGGGTTGATTTTGAACTTTTCGGACTGTCAATTACATTATGAGCTCCAAGGACTTCCGTCTTTTTTGAATGTTTGTTAACTTTATTAGCCGACGACTCCTCTTTATTTCCTGGAGGCGCTATAACATTTTCAGATGTCTCTGTGGATTTTTCCACATCTGCTCCAGGTGCAGGTGCAGCTCCCTCCAAAGATTTAGACTTGGATTTCGTTGACCTGCTCTTCTTTTCCTTTACCACGCGTGGTTTACTTGCATCTTCCACAATTTTCTGAGCCGGGTTGAAATCACTAGCAAACAACATGGTGTACTTTTTGCACAGAACATCAATGACAACTAGATTTCTTTTTGGATTTTTAACAGGACCCGTGTCTTCTTTCGAGTTAGTGGGCACCTCCAACACCCCCTGCTTTCTCCCCTGTCAAAATAAAAATGGCAATAAGTTCAAAATTCTTTTTATAATGTAGCGTTAAACTCGATGCATGTGTAATCACTATTATGCCTTGATGTTTTCTTACCATTCTGATGAGGCGCATATGTAGACACTGTTAATTAAGCAGTTGCTCTCCGAAAATAGTTAGCACATATGTCACCTTTAACTTTATTTCTTAATTCTATTTCAATTAAGTGACCAGCTAACGGCGAGCGTTTAATCTATTATTGAATTGAAACACAGTTACATATTCCAGAAAATAAATTATACAATTTTCTAAACGTGAGCGCGGTCATACATATACTCTTGGGGTCAGAAAACAGTGAAGGAAGACTATTTTTACTAAATGCATGTTGCATATTGCATACCTGTACCTACAAACTACAACTACACTCTGATTTATAATATTCAGTTCAACATTAAAAGCACTACCTGTTTTGCAGGGAAATATGTAATGGACATTATGGTCAAACAAAATCTTTCTGGAGCTCAAATCTTGATTATACACAGGAACGCAGGTATTTATTGACTAGACATAAATCATAAAGAGCAATATCAAAAAACACGAGGAGAATTTACGTAAAGATAAATTTTACATACATTTCCTACTGTCGCGTCGCAGCCTTGAATCAAGGACCTTGATTTACGGTAGGTGCAGGTGCATATGATGTTTTGCTTTTTGCAGGGAAATATGTAATGGACATTATGGTCAAACAAAATCTTTCTGGAGCTCAAATCTTGATTATACGCAGGAACGCAGGTATTTATTGGCTAGACATAAAGAGCAATATCAAAAAAACACGAGGAGAATTTACGTAAAGATAAATTTTACATACATTTCCTACTGTCGCGTCGCGTCGCAGCCTTGAATCAAGGACCTTGATTTACTTTAGGTATTTGGTTTAAGGTAGGTGCAGGTGCATATGATGTTTTGCATTTACATTGTTCGTGTTGTATGATTGTATGATGACTGTATGACATCGGAATCACGAACGACATTACATTTGTCCGGCACCTTGTAAGAAGCTTGGTTTAAAAAATACTCTCGTGCAACCAATGCCTATTACTACTAAAAATACATGCACTTTTCCATTCATTTTGTTTTCATTTGAATTTTTACGGTACCTGTTTTTATTCTTTATTTAAAAGTTTGCTTGCACAGTAGGCTAATGGAAAAAACACAAAACACATAATAACAGTAGCTAGTACAAGGTATGGCCGATAATGATGAAAAAATAAGAACGTCTGGTGCATATGAAATGAAGTTTTTCATTCACAATAATTTCTACACTAAAGGAGAAGTAGTTTTGCATGGGTGTAAAATTATTCATGTGTATAATACAGGTTTCTGCGGACGTTATTTTTTT
>JAANSP010000543.1:0-20423 GCA_036850745.1 Homidia socia | reverse complement strand
GACTAGACGTAGACAAGTCTAAAACTAGTAATTTGGTGCATTTCTTAAATAAGCATGCAACTGCCAAGTCTCGCTACGGGTTCAATTTATTGTTTCTAAGAAAAAGTTGATTTAAAGTAAATACTAGAAGACAGACAGATATACTGATGATGGGCATTGATTTTTCTTATTAAGGCAATCATTTCAGTGTAGCAGTAATTATAAAAAGTGCTTACTAAACTCTTTTATAATTTGGGAAAGCCACACTCAAGTTTGTTCTGAGAGTTCAATTGCTCGCTAGAACACATCTCATATAAACCGAAAGTCTACCCAACTTGTCTGTCTTGATAACGTACATAACACTACTCTGCATTGTGCGTCTGAAGTAATGCCGATTTAAAGAAACGAATGTATAGAATTTTATAAATTATGTAGATATGTATACGATGATTTTTTTATAGTAAGCATAACATTGACCACTCGCACATGTATACAACAAGTGGCCCATACCCACATTATTACTCTGTAAAGCATTTTTCCTTTTCAAGTTCATTGTGCAAATACTAATAATATCAAAGTTTATCTTTACAATGACAGCCAATTTAAAAGATTATTTGTAGTTGGGTAACACAGTCGTCTCACATACCTCGTTGTACAGTGCCAGAATTGTAGCAAAGGCTGAAAAGGAGTCAACGGAGAAGGCCGTAGATAATAACTAAACCGCACTAATGGATTCATATAATAATAATAATTTGTGTGTTCCCAGTAGATATTACTGCTATCTATCCATCCAAGGTAGTAAGTGGATTTTCAAGTGATTGTTTTATGCACACACTTTCGTTTATTTGACTATATAGTATATCGTCCCAAGTTTAAAGCACGTTGCATATCAAAGTGTTGTCAGAATTCGGAGCAGGCATCATGTGCTTTCTTGTTTGTTTTCATTTTGAAGATAAAAAAATTGTTCATTACTAGATTTGATTCAGAATCAATAAATTATATTACAAATGCATGTAGCAAGAGGGGAAAGCGATAAATTCTCAAGTGAAGTACTTGTTGGCAAATTGCTTTGTGTCAGTGTGTTAGTATCATCAGCATCACTCTTACTACTACTACTACAAAACCACCACCCACCCGGTTTTGTGTGGGTGTCAGCTTTTTTATACTTGAGCAAAGCTCAATGAAAGTTTTCCATCGAGAGCAGTTGCACTTTCCCAAGTAGACTTTGCTTGCAATCACAGATAGAAAAGCCGAGGTTTTCTTTCACTGCCTCCTTCACGCAATCTTTGACTCTTTGGGTCATTATTTACCAAAGTTGTCTAAAATATTCGTATTTTCCTTTAAAAACCAGAGAGTAATTCACTAGCTCAATATGGCAAATTCAGCGAAACAGGAGAAAAATCGAAAAGCTGATGGAGCCAGCTCAGCTATAAAAGAAAATCCAGGTGGGCACAGCAGGTCTGAGCCTCTGTCCTTATCGAAAAGTTTACTGTCACTGGAGCCAGCTCTTATAATTCATATGACCAGTGTCCATTATGGTTTTCATGAGCATATCGGACCTACTTTTGGAAAAAGCTTGTCGTGTGAACTTAGCCTACTCTGACGAAGTTTGTGATGCGCTACAGGCAAGGTAAGTACCTACTGAAGGCAAACTCCAAAGTTCATTCACAATAACGCGACCCAAAGAAACTTGCACCATCAAAAAATTGATGCCGTAAATTACATAGGAAATAAAATTCCACTTTTGAAATCTTCGGATCTTACCCAAGTATTTTTTCTGCCAACTGTTGAAAGTGCTCAGTTCAATTTTCATCTGACAGAAAAATCGTAAAGACTAGTACAATTTGTCAAAGTTTTAATGATATTTACATACCTTCGGCAACCTCACCTGGCGTCAATGATTTATGTGCTATATGATTACGATGATGATATTACATTAGTTTACTGGAACTAAAAACTTTTAATATGAAATTATCAGAAATACCGAGGGCTATGAAAAGCAAGAAGAAGCAGTTCAAACTCTCATGGGACAAGCTGTGATGGTGAAAACGATNAGTTTACTGGAACTAAAAACTTTTAATATGAAATTATCAGAAATACCGAGGGCTATGAAAAGCAAGAAGAAGCAGTTCAAACTCTCATGGGACAAGCTGTGATGGTGAAAACGATTATTGAAAATGCATTCCCAATATTCCTCGTCTTTCTCGTAGGGGCATGGAGTGACAAGTACGGCAGGAAATATCCCATGTTATTTGTGGTATGTGCTTGAGGTACCCCTTGGGAGTAGCAATATTTGTAACCCTTTGTGGGTGATAAACATTATATGATAGAAAATATAAACTAGTGAATTTAATTAATATATAAAACGACTATGCGTGCGAGAATACTGACAAAGAAATGAAATGTTTTCAAATTTAGATATTTGCCTTCATTTTGCAAGACATTCTCCTTATCGGCACAGTCCTGGCAGGAAATTGGGCTGGCATGTGGACTGTCACTGTAGTAGCTTCTCTCGTTGTGTCCTTATCCGGAAATCAAGCGTGCTTTGTCAGTTGTGCGTTTTCGTACACATCCGACCACACTCCTGTTGAGAAAAGGACGGTTAGGACGGGTTTCACACATTCGCTGATGTTTCTCGGTATAACTGTTGGTCTTGCCGCTGGAGGTATGCTTGCCAAAATTGGATTTGTAAAGGTCTTTGCTATTGGAATGGCATTGGAAGCCTTTGCCTTGGTGTATCTCGTGATCTCAATGAAAAATCAACCTCGTCCTGGCGCAACAAAGGGCAAAACTATTAGTCAAATGTTTATGGAGTTGTTTGACTTTCAACACATCAAAGACGCTGGAAAGTGCGTGTTTAAGAAAAGAGAGGGCAACACCAGACTTAAACTTGGTCTTTTACTCTTTGCCCATGCTTGCTGTTTTATGCCAATGATGGGTAAAATTATCATTATTCCATACAAATACCAAGAATTTTTTAAACAATCATTCTTTTACCGTAAATTTGCTTTCATTTCTTGTGACGCAGGTGAAATGGCGGTTTTGTATCTTTTCTGTCGTCTCAAATTCAACTGGGATGCTGGTACCTTTGGAGCGTTCATGAGTTATAAAACTGTCGTCAGCTTCGTCTAATTTTAAACAATCACCATTTTACCTTAAATTTGCATTTGTTTCTTGTGACGCAGGTGAAATGGCGGTTTTGTATCTTTTCTGTCGTCTCAAATTCAACTGGGATGCTGGTACCTTTGGAGCGTTCATGAGTTATAAAACTGTCGTCAGCTTCGTCGGTAATTTCATTAGTATGGGTGTTTTAGTGGGAAAGTTGCAGTTGTCTGACGAACAAAATGGTATTGTTGCCTGTGTAAGTAATCTCCTGTGTGCTCTTGCATTTGCGGTGGCCAACTCTGATACAATGATGGTTATCGGTGAGTAAATTAACTTTTTCATTAACCTACATACTCGCACTAAAATGTTACAAAATACCTATAAATTGTTAGCATATGCGATTAGAAAAATGCAATTGACAAAAAAAAAGTTTCCAAACTTTTAAAGGGAAAGTTTTGTGATGAGTGTCATTACACGTGTACGTTTTTTCCACAGTTCCACTAATAAGTTTACTGGGAGGTGCGGCGATGATTGTGCCCCGTTCTATGTTATCAAAAATTATGCCTTCCGAAGAAATGGGTAAAATCAATTCATGCATTGGAAGTATGGAGTCGATCCTACCGTTGGTTGGAAGTGCGCTGTACACCATGGTTTACACAACGTTCCTAAATGTTCTTCCCGGCTCATTTTTTCTCATTTCTGCTGCTCTGATGGTGCCACCTATTTTCATAAGCTTGTAAGTTTTCTACCAAACACGGTTCTTCTTATCAAGTACATCTCCATATATGGGAACCATTTGGCTTTGAAAATGTATTTCTTTCAGGTGGTTTATGCAAGCGGATTCTAAATCAGCAAGCGGAAAGAAGAAAAAGCAGTGATGATTATACGGTGCCATATAACTAGACAAATTGACTGTTGTCAGTATTGTGATTTTTTGGGATTAACCAAAAGTACCATGTCATGAATATTTATGAAGAACCGAGCCAAGCTAAAATAATAAACCAAATCGTATTTCTTTACGACACAAAAAAACAGAGATTTGTTTTCGAATCATTGACAATTTTTCGTTTTATATTCAGTTCTATATTGTTTCGCAGATCACTGCTAAGCATTTCAATATATTAAGACCTACAGACTAAAAATGACTTTTCATTAAATACAAAGTTTTCAATAAATGACTGTGATGCAATAATTAATAGTTGCAAATTATTAAAGAGATCCTCTTATATTAAGACCTACAGACTAAAAATGACTTTTCATTAAATACAAAGTTTTCAATAAATGACTGTGATGCAATAATTAATAGTTGCAAATTATTAAAGAGAGATCCACTTAAATACTAATATAGGTACATACGTGTACACAAGAGATTTGACAAAATAAATTTTAGCCTCTCAAAACATAAAAGTGCTTTGATTCTTTTCAATTTCATCAAGTGTTTCAAGAGTGCAAAAGTTTATGTAAATAGCTTTTTTATAATAATTAAATAGTTTCATTTGAATGGTAAAAAGTATACTTGATTTCCAGTTTGTTTTTTTTATAATAATTAAATAGTTTCATTTGAATGATAGAAAGTATACTTGATTTCCAGTTTGTTGAGTCATTTGAGTATGTACATCGTTTAGCGTTCCCCTCTCGTATCAATGAGTTGCTTTTAAATGCACTTAATACAAATACATAATGTGTACAGTATAGTTTGTAAATAGGTCATTTAAGAAAAGACCCAAAAGTTGACATTAGCTAATAATTTCATACTAATCTAGAAAATACTTTTGAGTAACAATTATTATTATTATTATTAATACAAAAAATGTAAATGTTCTGTTCATAACAATCTCAAACGCAATAGTTATATCACACATTCTCAAAACCCAAGTTTGCTTTCAAATATGCATTTTTTGCTGCAACCTGATTCAGTAAAACTACAAAACTTAATTAGCATTCCTACTAGAGAAAGAATAGCCATGTCATATATTTTTGGATGACCGCAGTTTGCTTGAGTAGGTATTTATCTTTATTCGTAGTAATTATTTTGGAGGTGATGCATGCGGTAATCTCGGGGAGTATGTGGCATACCTGGGAATGAACTTTACAATTGTCATATATTCTGGCGGTAGATCATCGTCTTCCAATGGTTCGCTATATGTCAGGGCTACAGCTTCCTCATATGTTGGAAGAGCTATTGAGCAAATAAGCATGTTTATAATACTTTTCTTATCTGGATGATTTCTTTTAGCTTGTTCAGGAAAAAAGCTCGTTTTATAAAGTACTTACGAAGGTCAGGATAATTGGGCATAAGCAAAACTGCTGCTGTAAGGTCTGAATCAACTGTTACTTCAATTTGGCCATCATCACCATTTACGCTGTCACCTCCACCAAGTTCCGCGAAATTTTCCCGGAGCGGTATCGTTCCAATTGTAATTTCAATGTAATCTTTTAAGGTCACAGCATCCTTCACGTCCATTTTCACCTGCATAATATTAGACAAACACAAAATTGCAGTCTTGTTAAGTAAACATTTTGTACACACAACAAAACATTCGATAATGACAGTTTTCTGTCGTCTCACCTTCAAATAATATGCCACTTCTATTATACGACAGCCCTCTAATCGACTAGGTGGTACGGCAGGTATTCGCAGTAAGTTTTGTACATCATCATTATTCCTCCACTCCCTTGTTTCATTGGGTTTTAATTTAGGACCTTCCAGAGTGACAATTTGTACAGATTTACTTTTACTTTGCCCCATAGCATGGAACTTCATGTCCTAGTTTTGGAATAAATTACATCAACAAAGTGATTAGCTATTATATTTTAATTTTTAGCATTAAATAATAATAAAAGCCTGTCAAAGAGATATTATTGATTGCATCTTTTTCTAACCTGAACCAAGTCAACTACCGTGCTGACTTCTCTAGTTGAATGGTTGTACAGATCTGCATGAAACTTGATGACTTCTCCAGGGACGAATCCAGTTTTGAATACTTTGAAATCGAACCCAACGGGACCGGAACGACAGCAAAGACAACAAACATTTTTCTCTTTTGAGGCAAAACTCTCGTGATTAGAACCATACTCGGTATTCAGATCTAGTAGTGCATTCACTGTAAATGGAAGTCTGCAAGTGTAGTTTGGCTTGGTTATTCCATGTCCTCTGGAGATCGTCGCCTCTAGATAATATTTCACCTGGCCATATTTGTGTGTAAGACTAGATGGAAGAGACGAAGGAAGTATAAAGCTGAATGGGTAAGTATGATGTCCTGTTAGCAGGCTATAGTTCCCCTCCGAATTATCATCTGCATATTTTCCAAATATAATAATACAATGTACCCAATAATGTATTAAAATTAATAACTCAAATAAATGGGCGCATCACAAGATTACATTTTCCCCGTTTTATTATCACAACTGCTTGTCATCATGCAATGATGAGTTAAGATATACGCCCTCGACATGAATGGATTCACCGGTATAACTTACTACGAAACCGTACCTGTATGTAAAAAGTGCTTTCATTGCACGTCTGCGTTATATACCGTTAGTATTCCATTCCATGTAGGACGATAAGTAATATACTACTTGTGTACTCCATCTATGCTCCATGTTTGCTATTTTCATACAGAAAAATTATTTTCCCCGTTTTATTATCACAACTGCTTGTCATCATGCAATGATGAGTTAAGATATACGCCCTCGACATGAATGGATTCACCGGTATAACTTACTCCAATACTGTACCTGTATGCAAAAATGTGCTTTCTTTGCATATCTGCGGTATATACCGTTAGTATTCCATTCCATGTAGAACGAGTAATATACTATTTGTGTACTCCATCTATGCTCCATATTTGCTATTTTCATACAGAAAAATGTACATGCATTATACTTACCATAGCCGAAAAGGTAAACTTTCTCCTGAATGTAGGCTTCTTCGTCAGAGTAGTGAGTCATTGCTCCGCGATTACTTGTTGCCTCTTTCCAATGAGTCTTTGCTTTACCCTGCAGTTTAAGCTTTATTCCTAAAAACAGCATATAGAGTAAACATTCGTGTCAGTAATTAATTCTTATGTTCATGGAATTAGTTTATGGGCTTTGTAATAGGGACGGGGGATAAACTAATTAACTCCACATGCACCATAAAAATTATCGGTATCAATGTAGCCTAAAGCGCTATAAGGCAACTTCTCTTTTTGACATGCACAACTTAATTAAACGTTCATTTTTCACACATCACAAGTACACACAATGAAAAGTACTTTCACTTGGAAATGAGTACATGAGAGTTCAGTGTAATTTCTCCAAACTCATATTAACAGCCACACTTGAATATGAACATGTTAATTTACATTTTTACTACCATGATGAATGATGATGACATTTTGCCTACAGAATCAAATAAAGCTGCATGGGACACATAAAATTTACTAGAAAAAAATACATTACTACGAATAAGTACATACCATGAATGGATTTCGGCTTCTCCTGAACATCCACCACCACCTGTTCCAGACACATTTTGTCCAGCGAAATAACTATTGCTACAGTTTGCTAGTTGAATTTCAAAATTTGAGATAGTCATCTTGGGTAGTGAATCACTGACAAGTTTGAACACAAAACTGACTTTTTAAAGCCGGACCTATGAAAAAAGTCGCATTTTCACCGTTGTAAACTACTTGTATTATTATGCCTAACTGTATTTATCAGCTTGTTAGGTATAGAGTGCAAAGGGTACAGTAGAACACAAGTATTATATAAATTACACTTGGGGAAACGGAAGTTAAAAGGGAAATGGCACCGTTTGGTCTAAAAACTATTCCGTGCACTCGTTACTCTTTTCCGTACATGTGGAGAGAGATGTGTGATAAAATGGATTTTTTGCTGTTCTCTTCTTCTCTCAATCTATCTATCTCAAAACTTTTTTTTGTTTTTACAGCTTCTTCACATGAACACTTGACTTTGTGCGACCATCGTGTTTTCATTGTGCACTCTAATGGCTAAACTGGCCTTGCTTTGTTGTAATGTGCCATGAAGTTGTACATAATATAGGCTTGAAGGCTTGACTGATTGAAATGTTTATAAATATTAGGGTATTTTACCTATTTTTAGAACGCTTTGCAAAAATTCTTTTTTAAACCGACAGAAAGCAGATATATTTTTTTACGATGAGAAGAATTCTTCATCATAAGCTAAAGTGATGGAATGATTATTATTGATGATTTGAATTTGAAAGAGTAGCTTCTGGTCTGCTGCTGTCTTCTATAGTAATAATAATGATCATCGTCATGATATGTGATATGAACTTAACTTTATAACTTGCTTAAGAACTTTTCCAAAAAAACCTGAAAGCAAAAAAATCTGACGATGATGTTGCTGGCTGACACACACTCTCTTTCTTTTACTCACTTGTTCTTTATGAGAATGGCAATCGTCTGGTTTACTACTATAGCGTCGTCCTGCAAGTTCTATATAATTAAATATGCACAGTGAATACGTATATGATGATTAAAAATATGTATGTTATTGGCAATCTTTGCATTTGCTTATTGAAGGAAATTTAACATCTGTGGGGACGATTAACAATGCCTGTTCAGTTCTCTTCACAGACGGAAGGAAGGAGAGAGGGTAAAAGTTGTGCAACACTAATCACTAATCATTTAGTTCACACTACTGCTGTTAAGTTGTAAATACGTAGCTTCCGTCGAATAGTCAGATATTAACTGACGCGAAGATGTCCAAAGACAGGATTCTATACTAAAACTGCTCGCTTCGTATGTGCTATTATGAACCCTGTTGTTATGTTTTATACGTTGTGGTCGAGTGGCTTTTGGCTTGGCGTGCTTGGTCGGTGGAAGCAGGAATGCTGTTGCTTTCCTTCCACTTTTTTCACTCTCATCACCATCACCAACGGCAAAAGGCTTATTATGAAGGAATTTTTGCACAACACAGCAGCAGTAAACATCACCATCACCAGAGAGGGAGAGGAATCAACGAAAGTAAATAAAAATTATTGGACGTCTGGCTTAGATGAAAATTGCGAAATTCCGTTCAGCTTCATCTTCTCTCCACCACCACCAAACCAGCAGGATGACGTTGACGTAGTGGTACCTTTTTTGGAAAACAAGCACTGGGTATATATTATTATCGCTGATCGCGGAGCAGCAGCTACCGTTGTGGTACGCTTTAACACAATAATAATAATGTTGATGACGCTCCTCTAGCAAGAAAAGCTGAACGAGTGCAATAAAAGCATGATGATTTTCCCAACCTCTAGTAAAAGACGAAGAAAGAAAGAAAAATCTTTCTCATTGCCTGTTTTCTTTAACTTGGTGCGGGAGACACAGCGACAGAGAGGAGCACACAAGACTATGCTCGCGTTGTTTGTTGCGTTCTACTCCGTCGACGATGTCGACGTTCCTGTTTCACTTTGTCCTAGTGGCTTGTGTAAGACTTGAGCAAGCAGGTCTTCGTATTGATTTTTGCACACTGCTAGTAGTACAACTACACATTTTACTTATTCGTACGTAACGGACGAAACTGCTCATACACACACGCGGGCACACACACACACAAAATAGTGGCGAACTTTTTACAAACAGCAGCAGCCCAGACTACTAATGATATTGCGAAAAAAGTGTTCCATATAGAAACTTTTTGTGAATGAGCTGTGAGCTCTATGAGGAAGTAGGAGACATACGAGAACGTGCATTTATAAAAAGTGATGGTGTAATATGGCAATAATGACCAAGAATTTTACTCTTGTACTCATTCTCTATTGCTTTTTTTGCTTGAGAAAGTGTGTATTGCAATAACAATAATAATATCAGCTTACATGCATAATAATATCTTTCCAGTTTACAGTCACTACCACCAAGTTTATATTTTTTATTGGATTCTGATATATTATCCATTCTACTTTCAGCTGTGAAGCTGTACTAGTAATAGTAGTATTATAACTAACGGCTCAACTCTAAAAACCTTGTTATAACCATAACCAAAAGAAAATAAGCTTTTTTACATCTTGTACTCACATAGACCGTGGTGATCACGATCATCGGAGAGTTGGACATTTGTCACGTTTTTTATTTCCTTTCTGTTGACTGAATTATATGCGTTATTCCAGGCAATTGCCTTTTCTCGCTCCTATTGCTGTACTTGTCACACTACAGGCTTTGTTACGCGCTCAACCCAAGCAAAGAAGGCAGGATTAGAAAATAAAACTATGTATCGTGTACATTTACTGTAAGCTAGATAAATTTGCCTCATATTTACCACGGCGAGTATCTTAAAAAATTGGTTCCTAATAATAATAAGTTGTCAACCTTTTGTGCCTATACTCGTATCAACATTTTCACAAGTATGGTTTTTGTAACATTTCTTGTTTAGTTGCTGGCCATTTTTTGTTTGTTGCTCTTGTTTTATTACAGTTTTAGGAAATTTATACTTTTTTGGGTTAAAACTCAAAAAAAGCGAGAAAGCAGCATTTGAGAAAATAACATGTCACTGTAAAAAGAACTATGACCATTTATTTAATGAAAACTTATGTAGAGGAGTGTAGTTGTAAACGTCAAAAAGTAGACGTGTTCTGTTAGCGGGGAATATAACAGTGTAGAATTCATGAATAGACGCCATATCTTTTGTCGTACATTAAAAAGTAAATATGTTTGCTCCAGATTTTCTAAGCAAGACTATTACAAAGCACAGATGCTGAGTTAAGATATAGTAAGCTTATATAGCGCTACACAAAAAAAGTTGAACATTTTTGTGTCTGGGTTAACTCAGGATATTATGATATTGTAGTAAAAATATGTACTTAAGTGTTTTTGGTAAGATAAGAAAGAAATATTAAAATTTTCTTTTTCCTTCCTATCCAGTGTTTGGACATGGGTAGGAAAGCTAAGCTTAAAATATTACTTTTATCTTTACGATGCTGAGATATAATCGTAACATGGTGTATTATGGAAGTTTCGTTGTACGTATTTACCGTTTACCTACTTATATACGAATTCCTTTCCTAAAATGCCTGATTTCAAGAAACGGGAAATTTTCTGTTGGTGCGCTGACGTGAAATCTTTGCCACACGCTTGTATCCCAAAAACGTGTTAAAAGTTTTTTTTATTGTAGTCTCGGGTTTCAGTTAAATGGTATGCAAGTTGCATTTTTCATCTATACAAACAGACTTGGCAGCAAGAAATGAACATATACAATTTATACAAATAGCATGACATGGGAGTAATTAAAAGCATACAACTGAAAATAAAAAATATAGTTATGAATATTTTTGAGGTGTATTTGGCGTAATAAATAAAACATTTGACCTATAACTGCTCAAACGCTGAAATAAAAGTTTCCCAGGATTGTGTCGACAAAACGATTAAAACCACACGTGTTATATCTAAGAATAGTTTTGAATAAATAAAGGTAGCACACAAATAAGATATACCGCAAAAAATTTCGGTAGTTTATTAGATTCATCGAGATAGTACTATGAAACCAATTAATAATGCTTTTACCATATCTGCATACATAGTAAATACATATGCATCTATCACAGTAGATTTTACGTGAATTTGAAATGGAGTAGAATATACTATTAATTACTCTGACATTTATGTACTTGTATATTTTCCAAAAGGTACTTAATTTTTATCCTGTCATGTTGGAATTTTTTTATCAAGGTAATCGGTTTAGTTAATGAAAAATCAATGAAACATTACTTGCCTATTTTACCGCAGTCAACGTCATCAATCTGAGCTCATTGTGTTGCTCCCTAATTTAATTTATTTATCATCCTTATCACACGGCAAAGATATAAAGTTTTTAGTTGCAAATTTATGTTTTTTTATAATATTTTGGCAACGTTCAAGCCAATATGGTCGTTGATGGTATCATGAACAAAAATGTATGGAATTGAACATTGAACTTGGTACTGGTAGAATTATTATAGAAAGTGTAATGATTTTAGCAAAACTTTTGACTTTAAATGCAAATAAATACCCTTATTTAGAGATATATTGTATATTTGATTCTTACAGCACATGTTCTTTTATCAGCAGCATGTAGTCAGGCTCTGGCATAATACACTGTGTATCAATATTATAAGTTCACCCTTTCTTGAAAAGTTCTTTTCACATTTTTCCAATAGCATGACCGTTATATAATTATTATATAAAGTGTAATGATTTTAGCAAAACTTTTGACTTTAAATGCAAATAAATACCCTTATTTAGAGATACATTGTATATTTGATTCTTACAGCACATGTTCAATTATCAGCAGCATGCAGTCAGGCTCTGGCGTATATCATCTTTGAAAACAAACTGATGCTCAGTTGGTTAAAGAAAGAACTGGAGAATACATCACGATTTGTGTCGACCGAACGAGTTCAGCAAAAAGCGATGGTTTATGGCTGATATTTCCTTTGTAAAACACTATGCACTATTATACAATTTTAGCAAACGTAAGCTGAAAGTAAATTGCACTTAGTAAATATTAATGATCTGCTTCTGGTGGTAAGGAGTGTTTATTACAATCGTTCCACTTTTATCATTTATATTCTGTAACGAGCTGCATTCTCATGTTGTAGTGCAGTGAGTTTACTTACGTGTTTTTGCAACCCAAATAGTATCAGTTTAAACTTTGACTTACTACCTTGTTATCTAACTTTGCAGATTGTATAAACTACCGAAATTTTATTACGTCACTTTTCACAGTTGCTGCTGCAATTTTCGCTAATTAACTCTTCCGTAAACCCATGGGATCGTGATTTGTGATGGGTAATAATGTTTTAACCATTATGTGCATTTTTATAACTGCGCACAAATTTGAACTTTCACATACCAAAACTATTACTTTATACCAGTGAATACTGAAACTGACCTCCATCAATGTCCCGAATTCAATACAATATCCGGAATCCCAACCCAACTGCCAACTAGCTTACTTTTTATCGTCCATAGTTTGGTATATGGTCACAGGCAAAAGAAAGTTTTACAAAGCTAAACATGTACATATAGTTGATGAGGGTAGACAAAGCATAATTTGTGTCAGGTGTTTGACAGCACGATAATTTTCAAAGTGGGTCTGTAAAAGCAGTTATTGCACCATCATTTTTCGATGTTATAGTCCATTATTAATTACACATTGGAAATAGATTGCAAAGAATTTCACTTGTCAAACTTGTCATAAAAACTTCATAATTTAATTTGATGCTGACAACATATATTACTAACCAGAGGATTATAAAATAGCAATTCACTGGACCCATTACTGCATACATGTCAAGACTTTATTATAACCATAAAAAATTTACATACTATAAATTGCACCGCTTAAAACTCATAAAAAACTATATTACAAAAAAGAAACCCTGTTGGAGCTAAAAAAAATTACTAAAATTCTAATATCTTCAATTTTTAAATATCTTCTATAAAAGTAAAGGCACGTTAAACTTATTTTCATTTGGGCGTAATTTACAATCATATATACAATGCCATTTCTGACTCAAAATCATTTTTTACGACACATCCAATTCGACTGTGCACATAAACATAAAATAAACATAAATGGAAATAAAATACCTGTAAAGGCTTGCAATATTTTAGATTTTACAATCACTTGCTATTGTAAATACCAACCAACACCATCAAATAAAATATATTTGTTCTGAATAAGACTAAAAAAGTTGAAGAACAGTGAAAAAAACATTCCTTGTTATGTATTTAAATTCATTGCTGACCTAAAAGTTCCAGTTTACACCTCATGTCGAAAGCTTATCTAACGAAATTTACTGCTTTCGCTTTCTAACCAAGCTCTATGAAATTAAACACAACTCAAAGTCAGAGCATGTTGGGATAAAACTTCATGTTTTCTGCTCTACTGTCCCCATACATTTTCCGCCCGCGTGCCGGATGCGTGAACGTGGCAAGGAAATGAGGAAATTAAAAAATACATGCTTGATTAGTCCAGGCAACTTATTAAGGTGAAAATTATACAGTCAGTTCAAGCAGCTAGTGAAAACATTAGAATAAATCGATCTTATATTACTCTGCAAGGTTGGCAACATTACATTATATACATTATACAAGCTGAAAAAAAGTTGACAGCACACGTATTTTATTGAGACTACTTTGCTGTAAAACTTTAAAAGCTATAAAATGGTGGAAAAAGTAAATTACCAGCTTGCAAATTACAAACTACAAGCAGCGTATAAAGGCACTCAAAATCAACTTTTCTATCTACAACACCTCAGCAGAACATGTGGAAGAGAAATGCTTTAATTTTCCACACGAAGGTAAAAAAACGGAAAAGTGAAAGCACAATAATAAGCTTTCATGGACGTATAATAACGAATTATCATCAATCAGTAGCAAAAAAGTCAAAATGTAATTTGTGGAAAGTGTAAAGCTGTTGTTGCGTGAGTGTGTAAGAAAAAAATGCATTGAAAAGCATAACAGAGAAAGAAAATGTTGAGTCGATAACGGTTTCAAAGCAAAAGGTCAATGACAGGTGCATTTGAATTTGAATAACAATTACCGCGGGAAATTCAACAAGGTTGATTTGTCAACATGTTTCAAACCATGAAAGCAATAAAAACAAACATGGATTAACCGCCGTGTGGCCAGCTGGTGTGGTGGGAATGAGTAGGAAAGGGGGACTTTAGGCGATGAAAATGCCTTTCTCCTTCAACTTTCACCCTATTTCTCTGATATTTTTGTGCATTTGGATGGTTACAGTAGTAGTAGTGCGTGGTGGTGGTGGCTCGTTACTTTTCATAGCAGTTCTTTTCAAATATTTCCAACTGAAAAAATGTGTTGCCGTCGAAAAACCAAGATAACTTCATCAGTGAGCAAGTACGGTCACCAAAATTTAGTTTGACCAAGCTTTGGAAGCTAAAGTTTTGTTGATTGGTGTTATTGGTTTGGTTGGAATGGGCGCAGTCTTGGAGGAGCAAAAGTGAAATTACAGTGTCTAATAATTTATTGGAAAAACTGGAATTGCCTTGGAAACTCTTTTGGAAGTTAGTTAGGATTATTGCTGGACAACTGGACTTGTTGCATGTTTTTTTGTGTTTTGTGCACTGCAACCACTTCATTGCTGTCAAAACACGCTGGTCAAGAAAGGGGCTATGAAACCATAAGCAGAAGATTTGTCTCCGAGCCAAGCTAAGACGCGTGAGCTTAGTTTTTTTGTAGAGATAGTTGTTTTTGTTACGAAAGTTTAAGCCGTTGCCCTTGTAGACCCGTTGTAGTACGACTTTAAGCTGTAGTTGTTGCCACCCATATCTGACCGCTCTGCCTGTTGCTAACACCGAACACTCACAGAAAGAGCACCAGACCAGATTAGACATGGAGGAATCTTCAGAGATGTCGAATATGTGTGAAGGTAAGTAATAAAGTAATATGTATGACATACGTATGGTGCTGATATCTATGTCTGATTGAAAACACGGTGTTCACCATTAACTCGTTATCTAATGAAACTAAACTCGGTTTATATTGGTTGGTAATTTTCAGAGATGGTTATTGACACCAATAATTATATCCATGGTCTGGAACTCGCAGCGTCAAATAATGGAGGATTCGTTCTGTCTGTAGTTGACATCTCTGAGGGAATTAGAGAGCCCTTCCGGTCTTTGAATAATAATAATATGCAGTTCATGCCTGAGAATCATCCCAACTTTATTAATTTGAAAGTGGAAAGAAGCCCTAAAAATGATATATTTAACCCGGATGGCACATTGCGTTTAGTCGAGTATAACACACTTGCTGCTGATGTTCATTCCAACGACGCAACAAGAACTACTCCCATCAAGACCAAGCGTAGTGCACGATCTTCTGTATCAGCAGCAGCTACACAGGAGGAAAGTCGTACTGGGGCAAATGAAGACTGCTGTTATGTTAATGGAGAAGAATTTGATGTGCTGGATTCTCCACTGTATGCAAGAATTTTCAAGGAAAAAGAAAAACTGCCGACCAGACGTAGATCTTCAAAAATTCCTCAAGCACTTCCCCTCCAAAAGGTTTCCAAACGGAGGACATCCGAAAACGATCAGGCAACGTGCTTTGTGGAAGAACCGGACGGAGAAGTTGTTGTTCTTATGGATGGAGTTCTTACTCGAGTTGGAAAGCCAAGTGCACCTGCAAGCAGCGGAAAAATTTACAGCACTGCACAAAATTGTCCCATAACTGTCAAGTGGCTCCTGGAAAATTTCGAGTCCATGGTAGGCCAAAGTCTTCCAAGATCATTCGTTTACGATCAATACGTTTATCATTGTGGACTAAACAAAATCGACGCTGTGAATGCTGCTTCCTTTGGAAAGTTGATTCGTTCCGTTTTCTTGGGATTACGAACACGGAGACTGGGAACTCGTGGCAATTCAAAATACCATTATTACGGAATTAAAATAAAGGAGACATCTCATTTACTACCCATTCTAAATAGTATTCGAGCGGAACAGGATCTCTTGAATGACACAGTGAATGGACGTATACGGAAGCGTGTACGCAGGACGCAATCTGTATACACTGGGAAGCATGTCAAAGGACTAGTGATTGACAAAAAAGTTGAGATTCAGGTAAAAAAATTAGCCAAAGCAAAATTAATTTTTTAATGCATTTTATAATGCACTCAATTTTACTCGTTTTACATAATAACTATCTTCTCTTTTCACAGGAAAATTTAGGTTCTTTCGAGTATCAGTATCCAGATATTTCAATTGGTACAACCGGAGCTCTTCCTGATGGGATCGATGAGTCGGCCATTGATATTTTTGAGGACTCTTACAAACGGCATTGCTTAGTAAGTTCAAACTAATTTTATTTTTCTAGTAGAAATATTTGGTTTAAATGCAGTTTTGTTGTTTACCGTAAATACTGACGAGTTTCTTGTATGTTTAATTTACAATTTTACAGAGGTTAGTCCAGTATTTTCACGAATTCAAACTTATTGATGTGCTTGCCGAAATCGCGAATTTTTGGCGCTTGTCACTGACATTTAAACGGAAGGGATTAGAAGATTACGCTGTAGATATTTCAAAGTAATTATTATTACAATTTTTTAAAGAATATTATTAATGTGACCCTTTGTAGGTATTCAATTTGTAAACACACTATTAATCGACATTTTTTAATCCCAATTATTATAGACCACTTCTATTTAAATTAACAAGCTTGGAAAAAGTGGAGACATTTTTAGTGAGAATGGATTCTTTACACGTTCCAACATATTGTCAATGTACTCATCCCCAGCGTGCTGCGCCCTTTACCATGTACGTGAAAGTGACCTTGTCACAGATTTGCTATATACCTATGTTTTATTATTATAAATCAAATGATATTATGCATGTATTTTTATTGTATGTCATTTTTCTTTTTAGTGCAAATGCTTCAAGCAGTCGACAACATGATTCAAGACATTATAGCAATAATCTCAATTGCACTAAATGGATTTCCAAGACGTATAGTGCATAGTAAGTTGAGAAGTTTGACTGCATTTGTCAGGATTTGGAAGCAGTATTCCAAGATGAGCCAATTGTCAGAGTTTGTTGAATTAACTTTGGAGAATGAGACTTCCATTCAAACCATGCGAGAAGACATCAAATCCATCAAACTTGCCCTGATTTGTGATCGAGCTGCCATGATTGTAGAAAGCAAAACAATGACCTCAGATCGGATTTTTAAGGTGATGACGTCTTTTATTGAAATCCTGGACAAGGAACAATCACTGGATTTGTGGTGTGAATGGGCAAACTCTGTACTTTTGACCATAGCGTCATCCGCAGAAAATGGATCAATTAAAAATGTGGAATTTGTCACCGCTGATATGCATTCCAGTTGGCTTATTATAAGGTATCACCAATTCAAATCATCCATGTATAAGTAATCAATAACAGCTACCTAATTTTGTAATGAAAACTATTCATTTATGATTTTATTGTTTCTTAGTAATTTAATTGTGAATGCTATCCGAGAAATACATGGAGCAGAATCATCATTGTTTGTACCCCTGCTGCAATGGTGTGGTGAGCTAATGCAGTATTATCGTCAACGCCTCCTAGATGAAATGAAAGAAATTTTGCCCGTGACGCGATTTTTTATAGCTTTAGAAGTAAGTTCAATTTTTATCTTATCGTCTTTTATAGTCCTTGAATTTTATCGGAAAATGAGTAATTGGGATGGTCACCTTGTTTTTAGGATGAAGACATGTCAGTAAGTTTCACGGATATAGTACAAGGCCAAACCACTAGCGGATGTTCCGTTGCAACCAGAAGAAGACGCGTTTACATTGTCTGAATTTATTCCGTCATTAGCTAATTTAAGTGAAACAATGAACAATCCAGAGGAGGCAATGTGAACCTTTCCCCACGGAATGCAGTATTTTAAGATATTATTTAACCACGCACCCATAACTATATGTTGACGCTTTCTTGTTTGTTTTTGAATGCATTATTGTGTACTTTTCTTTGCTGGGCTGTTATAAGTTATGATTGTTAAGTTATCTCTAGTCCAACGTTTGTAATGTGTTGGGATTTTTTATTATCATGTATGTGGTATGTAGTGCGTATGTTATGCAGAGCCCTGCTAAAATCGTTGTTATTTGAAACTTAATTTATAGCAATGAGCGTTTTAGTTAAAATTATGTCTAGTCATATATTATAGATAATTATAGTACCTAGAGATTTTGCAATTTTAAGTTGATGAGTGATTCATTTGTACATACCTATATTATAATAAAACCTTATTCAGCAAAACCTTTTGTGCATTCATTTAGTAATTTAGTAAATAAATGAAATGATTATAAATGGGGGACAAGTTATATTCTCCTTATAAAACAAAATACAGCAGATTTGCTATTTTTTCTGATTACTTGTAGCAGTTGCAGCCTTACCGCAAACTATAAAATCCAAATAAAGCTTGTTCTCTTATAATGATTTTCAGCATCTTATGTTTACTTGATCGATTTCCGATACAAGTTTAAGATTCAAAAATGTTGTGATTTCAAGCAAGTCTAAGCCAGCAGCTAGCTAGAAACAGAGAAAGTCATCGGGCCACACGCACACGACGAATGAAGATCTAACATTGTTTTAAATTAGTGTATTTTGGATCATATTCTTGGAAATTGGATTTTATTGAGAGGAGAAAGCAATTTATATAATTAAGTACCCAACCCAATTATACAAACAAATATTCCATTAAATGGGCGTGTGATTTCGTGTGAAGCAAATAAGCAACCTATTTTATGCTCCACCACGCCACGTTTTCAAGCCCCATGTTATCGTAAAAGAAGCGCTGCGCTGTGTTTATGGCTTCTTCCCTATATGTTAATTGTTTGGGAATCTTGTATTAGATAAAGCTTCAGTCATGCCAAGCTCAAGCTGCTAGTAATAACAAGGTGCAAATACTTGCTGTGCTGGCTGACTGGCTGGCATTGGCGACATTGGCGTATTATATACAACTTACACGTATGCTACACTCGGCACAGTATTCTGTTTTCTGTTTGATATAAAAATACACACCTTTTCGTAGCAGTTTTCATACAACAGATAATAATAGTAGAAACCGCAGCCGGTGCTATTGGCTTGTTTACTTGTTTATAGTACAATTTTATTTACGTGGAAGGAAATTACAGTTTATTATCCATTTAGAAGGTGTGAGTGCACGTTTTTTCTTCTAATCCTATTCAAAACATGTAGTGCAATTAAATTGGAGCTTGAAATTAACCTGTAAACATAAACACCTTGCTTAATTGGCTGGAACAGCTTAACAGCTGACAAAATTAAGATTATCATTTGCCAGTTAGAGTTTGATACATGTGAAATATTTTTTTAGATTTGCATCAAGAGAACAAGGAAGGAGTAAGGAAACTTTAATGATAAGGTAAGAGTTTTGCAAATTGCAATACCTCATGAAGCTGGCAATAATGTTTTGTTCTAGAAGATTTGTGTATTTATTTATATATTTTTTATATTTTAGCGAAAATTTTTTGTTTCCAAAATGAGGATTACCAAATTACTACTGCTGTTGGCTACAGTAGTATTGGTGGTAGGTGTTGTTGCCGTGAAATGTGAACAGGAAGAAGATGACTTTGCAGAATTTGATGATGATTTCGAGGAGGACGAACTGTCCCGTGCAAGGAATCGGAGAGAAAGAACGCCATCACCGTCAGTTAAAGGTAAAAATAATTATTTATTGTTTTAAAGATGACTGTTAGGGTTGAAGCTAATTTATTTTTGATTATTCTTTCTCTTTATTCTTTTTAGTTGAGCCAGAAACAAAAGATGTACCCAAAAAGAAGTCTTCCGTTGAGGATGTCGTAGAAGAAGATAGCAGACAAAAGGAAAG